>QOVD01000271.1:0-23513 GCA_003521225.1 Tuber microsphaerosporum | reverse complement strand
GGGTCTATTCTTTTCCTTCTTACCTAGCATTCTTTAATATATGTGTTTGGCTTTGGAAAATTGGCAAAAGAAGTAGAGGCCCAGAGTCAGCGAACCTCAGATATAAGAATGCGTTTGATCCTAGTGGATTCTCCCCAGAGCATCCATTTCTGTATGACTCTCTCTATATTTTGCCTTTTCCTCTTGCACTCTGGTCTCGCCAACAAACAGCGGGTGATACGGCCTAGTGTAAATCCAAAGATGCTCTTTTCCGGTTTGCAAATACGAAATCCTTATTTTATGAGCACTTCAGAAACGCCACTAGCAGTACTAGAGACCTAATGCTAACATTGCTTCCTTTATCACAGAACTTCAGATCTTATAAATAGATTTTGAGCGTTGCCTCCTTAGTGCCAGTGATGCATCTCCTGTATAGAGGTGTGCTACTCCCCGGCACGCTCTACCGTCTATTATCATACTAATAATACGATATAGGCTTTGCAGACTCAGTAGATAAATTACCACCCGAAATTGGTGATAGACCTGGTCCTAAACCTACTCTTTATGGTAGCCCACCCTACCACAACCATCTTATGCAGCTAATTTTTGAAGTTGGGAGAAACATAATAAATATCCTGAAGTCCGGTGAGGAGCTAGAAAAACTTCCGACGCCTCATGGCCAGAGCAGCAAGTTTAATGAATATAGTGGAGCGTGTGTCATTTTTGTGAGGGATGAAGAAGCTTGCAGCAAACTTCAAACAGAGCTTAGAAGGTCTTCACTAGTATTAACTATTCTTGACAGTAAGGGCATGGAGTTCGGGAGTGTCTTTCTTTATAATTTCCTTAGCACGAGCTCATATAGCTATGAATTAGTAATCTTGGAAGAGCTTCCAAAACGGGAGCATCACACTGGTAAGATTTACATCACAAGGTGTGTTTTCTTTTGTTTTTTTTCGTTTTTCTTCTTGTGGGGGGGTGGGGGCCGGTGGCGGGGTTAGCGGTATATGCTGACGCCTTTCAGTCTCAAAAGATCTATCTCCGGAAACACATTGAGGACTTGCGGGAGAAGACGAGAATAGGAAGGGGAGAAAACAGGAAGGGAGAGCAGGATCAGGAAGCGGACATAATACATCTGCTTATCAAGGAGGCCATGTAGACTGGGCCAAAGAAAATATCGTGAGCAATCAAGGGCCTATATCCTAAAGGAAGCGCTCATAGCGTCACAGGTCCTCTGTTCAGAGTTGAAGGTGATTTGATAGTACTGAGCTCCTTTTTGACTTAATTTATTTGCTGATCACGCTTCGGGACAAAGCATCTATGTGGGAGTTGCAAGAGCCCGCACCAGACTCTGGATACTAGAGAGCAATACATGTATCTCAGACCCCGTGCGACGCTTATTTAATCAGACAGCAACTTCATTGCTACCATACCAATACCCTAATCCAATAATAGAGACCTTAATAGAAGATATGAGGGTATGTCCTAAAATTGAGCTAAATTCAAGCAATTGGTTTGAATATTGATGAAGTAATCAGGTCAACTTTAGCCCTAGTTTTCCCAACCTTCTGAGGGGATGGTCCGGGATGATGGGGGATGCTAGGGAAGAGGATGTCACGGTCAGGGACTATGGAGTACGGCCGGGGATGGTGCGGGGTGGCTGGGGACTGTGGGTACTGTAGAGGACGGCGGGGGACGGTTGGGGGGGTCACGAGTGATGTCTCGTGATGGCGGAATAATTCATTCGAAAATGTATGATTTAGGCTTGGGCTAGTATAGAAGTGAAATGTCTATTTATCCACACACTGTGTGAATGGCCTTTGTGACTCTGGATTGATAAGTCGGGTGAACCAGGATTTTTGCACTGGGCTGGCTTTAGGCGTTGGAAACAATGGTTGAATGTAAACTCGGTTCCTTATTGCCGCCTCGCCTTCTCCCCTAACCTTGATTTCTCTCTTCTGTTCTTGATGATAATCCTAACCCTGCTGGCTCCTCTGCTGAGTTTGACCTAGGGTTGAGTTGTATTGAAGCTATGGGTTATACTACATTTTCAGCTGAAGCACGTTTTTGCCCAAGATGTCAGAATAAAATGTGAGTCAGGATTTCTCACCGTATGGCCTATCCCGATTAGTTACTTCCTCGAAATAGAGGACAAATATCTCCAAGACAAATGCCCAGGGTGAATAATGGTGAAAATCGTACCCTAAAGGCTACTCTCTTCTCCAAGGAGCTCATGTATTTCGCCACACTTTCTTCCGATCTCTTAGAGTGAAAACTAGTTTCACCAGAAAATGTGGTATTGTGTGTATTATCCAGCGGCGAAATAGGGTGAGTGGGTTGCACTGTAGTGTGGTGTGAGTTCCGACCTAAAGAGGAGCATGTTTGTTCTGTTGTTGCGGGTGGCTCACACTGTTAAACTACCGGTAGCATGCTCGAGTAATTTGCCTATTCGGGTTACTTGAAGATGTAGCAAACATTGCACTTTTTGGTTGTTCTATCTCTTCTGAATATCCCTCGTGCTCACCTCTAACTCACCCATACATAATAAAAAGTAGATATCTAAACAACAAATCCCCCATCCGCTTGATCACATTGAGTGTGTGCTTAAGGATTTGAGGGCAATCGCTTCACATAGGACGATCTCTTATTAAGCTCAACTCAATTGCGGGATTTACGAGACGCCTTGTGAGCCGAGCCAATATTTCCTGCCAGACTAGCCTCCACTCTGTGCTGACTCTAACCTACAATTCCAACTTAGGCCTGTGGATATGGATCGCTCAGAAGAAAAATATTAATTTATATTGTAGGTGATATATAGCCCCCCCCCTTTGATAAGGAATGTGAGCGATGTGGGATAAAAATGCCGAGCCTCAACAACTTCTACTTCAGCGACACTAGGTAGGAATAATCTCGGGAAATACATCTTAATTTAGTATAAGGTCTCACTTACATATACTCAGCCAAAACTCACTTCGAACAAGTAGATGTAGGTTCTGTGTATTGAAATTCTACTTCTGAACTGCTGATTTACAACGTACTAGTGGCTGGCACGTACTAGCAAAACAGTTGCAGAGTTTTTAGACCGGGCCAAGGGCGATAAAGTACTTGATGATTCCTTCCTGGGGAGCGGTGAGATTATTCACCCTATGCTGCTCAGAAGAATGGAATGTAGGGGATTGGGGATTTTGAAGGAGAATTCTTCTTGAGCGAATGGACTTCAGATCCTCATATAAGCAGAGTCTCAAATTTGTGTCTAGTATTAATTCTGAGCTCATGACTTAAGACGGGAAATACTGGGCATTATACACGCTTATGATTGAGGATTACACAGCATAGTATGAGATGGAATTGGTTCTTGGAATGGATACCGGAGCCTGTATATCTTCAATTTTGGCTCAATACCAAACATTAGTATATTCTGATATGCGGAATTACACACCTGGTTCGCACAGACGACCAGCGTTGTACTGTAACACATAATAGGATATAAACACAAGGTGTGGTGAGCTCTTGTAGAAATGCGCACTAGAATAATGGACAGGGTGCTGAGCCTCAAATATAGCTAGAAAAGGGTAAACTTAGCCAACCAGTTCCTGTCGGAGACAGAAGCTTGGGATTTTCCTGGGGGATTTGTGTGTTTGATTCACCAGCTAGCCTTATAGTGGATATGTTAACTTTAACATTGTGTGAAAATTTTACAAGAACTTTTTGCGCTATCAGGGGAGCAAAAGGCTCGGGAAATCTTTACTCAGTCTCAGTCAATTCCCTTGATGAGAAGTTGAACCTGTCTCTAGTAAGCAAGTGATTTATATTCGGGGGTTAGATACTAAGAGGGCTGAATTTTCCGGGTATGGCTTTATGAGTTTCTCATTCTGGATTCCTAGAATCGCTCTTAGGGAGATGGGAAAGAAAGTATAGGTCACCTTCAGTTCTGGGACACTTTCGGCACCAGCAATGGCTATCTAGAGTTTGTTTGAGCTTCAACGAGATGGTTATAAACATAGAGGGAAGGCTTACCAAAGGATTCCAGTTAGCTCAGCGAAGTGTCACCATAATTGTTGTATGTCTCGTCAACTTGGGTATCATTTTTCCCCGACAATGGGAATATACAGAATTATGGTGGAAGTGACGAGAAGTTTGCGTTTCCCCTAGGGAGAACTTGTGTGTTGGGGTATTCTTATTTCCAGCTCAGATTCTCCACCGTGCCAGGATGGATGCCAGGGGTATCCAGGGCCCGCAAGAGAATAAACTCATAAGACGTTTAAAAAAGCCTTCCACAAGTATAGAGGGAAGGATTCAATCACCCTAGTGTGGGTGGGTCGACTTGTGTGTCGGGATCCTGTTGAAAGGAAACGGCATCTTAGTGGTTGCGAGTTGTCATAGAGACGAGAGGAAAGGCATCTGTGGAAGCCGAGTAGGGACCAACGCACCTGGCAGCTCAACGCCGCGAGTCGTAAGCCATTACAAGGCACCAATTTCTTCTAGAATTTTCTTCCCACCCCCTGGGCCCAATCTGACAAAACAATTGAAAACCCGCTGACACCCTACACCTCCCCTCCAACAATCATCAAAATTCCATCACATCACCCTCAATACAAGAATCCATAACTCACACTACTTTTCTCCCTGAGACCATGCCTATCACTACGTTTTCTGAGGCAACAGTCTGGACACTATGGTGTGCCTACATGACAATTTGCTTCCCGTTTGTCATCATCTGGGAAGGAGTCAAGAAAATCTGGTTGTTGATTCTAGGTTTGTTTAAGAATTGAGAGGTTTTCCAATATTGAAATTACTAATTTGGGCATCTCACATTCATTAGGATTCATTTCTCGTCATTCTACCCCCCTTACCATTCTATTTACAGGATTCGGTTCTGCTATCGTTGCCGTTCTCTATGACCGCTTCAAGAATCGCCACCCGCAGCCGACCCTGCCGTCTCTTGATGCCACCGATATTGCCTCAGCCTGCTCAGAATTGGCAGCTGCGATCGTTGTTGACAAAATTAGGGAGGTAATCGGGCCAGCGTTTGGCCGGGGTATCACAAATCAGGGCGGGACTCTCTTGTTCATGTGTGAGGAGGCTGAAGATAGAGATTACGTTCTGGGTGGAAATGCGGGCAGGGAGGCCAGGGGGATATTTCACTTCGGAGACGGGTTCTACTGCCGTGTGAATGCAGTCCATCCTGGGAGTACTGGCCAGATTGGATAGGACTCTGCATGTCGATTGGCAAGTGAAAGTGGCTGCCAGTGGGGTCTGCTGTATTGAAGGTGTGGGGAAGCAGGTGTACTCCTTTAGCCCTTCTTTACATTAAAATTTACTGCTTTTACTGAGAGCCTCACATAAATTTCCGCGAAGTCCAAATAAAGTGCAAATAAGACTCGTGGTTCAGCAAACACATGCTCCCTAACCAACATCCTAAATCAATAAGGCCCGGCAACTGTACCCAACCTAAACCATTTCCAATGAAGTGGACTCGCCACCAGTGTTCGCAACGGGGCAGTCCGTCTGTCTTGAGGGTAGAACGAGGACGGACTACGAATTGCAGTCCGTCCACTCCTGGAGAGGATTTTGCCCGGGGCTAAGGCCGTAGGACGGGGAAGACTGTGGCCCCACAACGGGTTTTCAGAATGTCTCAAAATGTGAGGCCACATAGACCCCCACAGATCTCCACAAATGCCCGCAGGTCCCGACAGATCCCCACCCATCCCCACCTTTCTTAATACCGAATCTGTAGTTTGCCACTGTCACCTATGGTCTTCGGATTAGGATGGCATTATTCTGTCAGATAAAGGCTGTATTCTCCATTCTGTGAAAAAATATTACAATGAAATCAAAGAAACCTAAAAACTCTTATCCTCCCTTCACTAATCCTCACGCCTTCTGCAGCTTTCCCTGATAAAACCTGAAGCAAGTACAAACGAAGAAAAGAACCAAAGTGCAATCGTAATAGGCTCTAGGAGGAAAGGTGGAAGATGAAAGAGCAGTGATCTGGTTCGCTACGCCCTCTCTAGACTCTGGCTACAGAGAGGCAAGGTAGCAGATCCCCACAGATCACCACAGATCACCACCAATCCCCACCGTCCTTGGGAGAAGATCTGCCATCGTCCCCCATCGTCCTTCTATTAGGATGGCACAATCATGTCTCACCTTGTCGGGCCCCTAGTCCTCGCTGAAACCTGCATTCCCGAAACGTCCCAGGACGGGACGGAGTGAAAATAATCGTCCGGTCCGGTCCAATCTTCTTGGCAGTCTCCCCGCGGGGCCGCCAGGGCCCTCAGACCGTTGCGAACACTGCTTACCACCCTATTTACCTTCTTACGGTACAGTTACTACATAGAAGTGTTGGTAAAACAGATCTTACCTAAGCCACCCCCGCTGGCTAAAAGGAAGGCTCCCAAAATTTATCTCAATGCCCAAAATGTGTTTGAGATCTGAGTTGTGTGATCAAGTAATCAATGTTAGTTTTAGGGCTCTAGTATACTTTGTGGCATTTTGAAAGGGCTCATGAAACAAGGATTTCAATTTTGCAGACTGTGAGAAGGAATTTAAAGGGAGGTTTAATTATATCAGAAGGCTTATGCTTGATCTCCTCCACCGCAAAATTCTGGGGGCCTAGTGGCATGGTGGGATTAGCTAACCACGGAAAACAGGTTCGAGAGAGAGGTTGAGTCTTGCTATCCTAAATAGTGTGTACCATTCAGCTATTATACTACTTCCAGGAGTTGTCAAGAGCAACACGACTCCTGACGACCCAGAAAAACTGCTTATTTCTCTTTTCGAATCTATAGTGGGGCATGAAATGGTTCTGTCATGATTTGGCATGAACAAACTTTTCAAAACACTTAGTACTAACTCGAAATACATGGAAGCCTATGGGGTCGGCCTGAGCTTTGGAATCCTCGCAAACTTCATTCATTTGTTTAATGAAAACTTGTTAAAAATCTGAAGCCAGCACAGGGCACCTAGCTAAATATAGTGTGCAGGTTTTTACAAGAAGAGCATATAGCAATCAACTCTTGGCCTAGAACGAGCAGAGGTGGGGGGATCTACAATGTGCTACGAGTGGCCGTCAGGAGATTGATTCATTTATTAAAGAGTGGGAAGATAATAAGCGAGCTCTTCATATCTCTGCTCAGCGCGCAAGTAAGGTAAAGATAGGCAAAATCCCTGATATGTAGATTGTGAGTCATGTGTATATTCTGGTTTATTCATATGAGATGTTTATGGGGTGCTCAGCTCTAACACACATATAGGTAATGAATAGTACATATTAATACAATGAGCTCCGGCCCCTACTTGATCATATCGGACCCGCACTTAATGAGTTGCGGGTAGTCTCCTCTCGTGGGACGGTTCCTCCTTCAGCTAAACTCTATTGCGACATTTACGAGATGCCTTGTCAGCAGTGTGAATACGTCTTTTTAGAGTAGTCTCTATTCCATACCAGCTTCAAACCACCATTCCGACTCAGGTCGGTAGATATTGGACAACTAAGAGGGAAATATTAAGACATGGTTTAGGGGATATCGTCGTCCCATCCTTGTTTCCCTAGATGTAGGATTGCAGAACATATGAATTAAAAAGGCAGAACCCCAATTCCCACCACCACCGGCACTAGGTAGGAATAATCCTAGAAAATCCATCTTCACATAATTTAGTGCCTTTCTCGGATGTACCCGGCCGAAACCCACTTCGAAAAACTAGACATAAATTCTGTTTATGGAATTTCTACCCTCTGACCTCTCATCTATAGTGCACCAGTGGCTGGCACACATCTGCTCTTCTGGAGCAAAAGGAGTTCAGATCCTCATATGAGCAGAGCCTCGAAGTTCTGGTGGCATTAGGCCTGAACTCATGACTCGGGGTGGGAAATATCTCTCATTATACCCATTTTTGATTAATGATGATACAACAGCCTCAGATGGAATCGGCCCTTCGAATGGGTACTTGGGCCTGCGTATCTTCGCTTTGGCTCAATTCGAAACATGATTATTTCTGGGTATGTGGACTGGTGCACTAAGATTTCGCAGACTAGCATAGCCGTACTCTAACAGGCAACAGACTACGATGACTAGTTGATGTCTCCCCTCCTGAAAGTAGACAATGGAATCATGGGCTGGGAGAATCTCATCCTCAAATATCGCCCCAGAGTTGTAACCTTAGTCTATCAATCAATTTATCTCGGAGACTAAAGCAGGGGATTTCCCTGGGAAATTTGTATGTTTAGTTCAGCGACTCGCCTTATGGTTGATTTGTTAACTTTAACATAGTGCGAAAATATTCATAGCATCCTAGACGTTACGGAGAGCATAGAAAGCTCGCCAAATTTTTACTCAGCCTCCATCATTTCTCTTTATGAGGGATTAGCGTTGTAAGCGAATGATTTATATTCAGGGTTTCATACTACCGGGTACAGATTTTCCTAGTACAGCCTTATGAGTTCCTCATTCCGGATTCCTGGCATGATTCGTACTTTATAAGATGGGAAAGAAGATATAAGTAGCCTTCGGTTCTAGAACGCTTTCGGTGCCAGCTGTGTATAGCTAAAGTGTGCTTGAGCTTTTGCGAGATGGTTATGAACAATAAGGGAAAGCATGCCAGGGAGGTTGCCTTAGCCTGGCGAAGCGTCACCTCAATTGTTACATGCCTCATCAACCTTGGTAACTTTTTTCCCCGACCACCAGAGTATGTGGAATTACGGTGCAAGTCACAAGGGGTTTGCTTTTCAAGTTCCGCTTAAAAGAGACTTGGGGGCTGTGGTGTGCTTATTTTTTGCTCGGGTCTTCCCTTATGCCAGGATAGATGCTAGTTGTATCAGGGGCCTGCGAGGAGGCGAACTCACAGGACGTTTAGTAAAAGTCTTCAGGGAGTACAGAGGGAAACAGTCCGCTTTATGTGGGGGCACTAGGGGTGGCCTGGCTTGTTTGCCGGGATTCAGTTAGAAGGAAACTGCATCTTGGTGGTGACGAGTCGCACTGCGGAGGAGGGGGGAAGGCGTTAGTGGAAGCCAATCAGGTACCAACGATGAAACTTCCTACGAAATTTCCCTTAAGAACACCAATTCCGAGTTCGGGACTTTCCTCAATTAAGCTCGCAGTGAGAAACTTGGTGCTCACTGGTCTACACTGGGACACTCCACCGTTTGCGTGGCCCTCTACACATACGGTGTGAGCCACGAGGACCCCGCGGGTCAGCATGATGACACTGATGTTGCGGAATTTGTAGCTATTAAACTCAGCCAGAAGCTTGATTCTATCACCAAGCTTAGGATAAATACTTCCTGGGTTAAGGGTAACATCAAGCCCCAACTCTGAAAGACCGCAAGGGATGTTGCCAGACACTACCATTCATTTGGTGATTCACTAAGGATTAGATCGCAATTAATTTCATGTTTGTATCTCATATGAAAAAATTAGAACACACCGAAAACAGGCGTGAAGATGGCTCCTTAGTGAGAAATTTCAGATTGCATAGTCAGGGTTATGGTCGGGGGAAGGCTGGTGGTCGCATGGGAAGGTGGGGAATTCACCCATGCAAGCAGCTTCCGAGGGACGAAACGAGAGAAATATCATACTATATTAGATCACTAAGTTGATTTATAGAAGAGATAGAACAATTACAAAGCGTGAAGTTAGCTATCTCATTTTCTAGTAACTTGAATAGGTAAATTACTCGAGGATGCAGGTTTAACAGTGTGAGCCAGCCGCCACAATAGAATAAACATACTCTTTGCTAGGTCGGAATTCACGCCACAATATAGTACAACACCACTATCTAGTGACTGTACTACAAGTAAATGGGATGGTGAGTCCACTTCATTGGAATTGGTTTAGGTTGGGTACAGTTGCCGGGCTTTATAAATTTAGGATGTTGGTTAGGGAGCATTTGTTTGCCAAACTACTAGTCTTATTTGCACTTCATCCGCACCTCACAGAAATTTATGTGAAACTCTTAGTAAAAGCAGTAAATCAAATTCTAATGACAAGAAGGGTTAAAGGAGTACGCTTGCTTCCCCACCCCTTCAACACAGCCGATCCCACTGGCATGTAGCCCCTCTCACTTGCCAATTAACATCTGGGTCCTATCTGATCTGGCCAGGGTTCCTGGGATTGAACGCATTCCCATCGCAGTTGAACCCGGTCCCAAAGTGAAATGTCTCCCTAGCCGCCCTGCCCACATCCCCACCCAGAACAGTGTCTCCATCTTCTGCCTCCTGGCACATTAACGAGAGAAGCCCCCTCTGATTTGCCATACGCTGGCCAAATGCTGGCCCAAGCTCCTCCTCCAATTTCTCTAGAATTCTGGCAGCTACCAATTCGGAGCAGACTGATGAGATATCGGTGGCATCAAGAGATGGCGGGGTTGGCTGGGGCTGGCGATTCTTGAAGCGGTCGTAGAGAACGGCAATGATAGCAGAACCGAATCCGGTGAATAGAGTGGCAAGCGGAGTAGAATGACGAGAAATGAATCCTAAAGAATGTGAGATGCCCAAATTAGTAATTTGAATATTGGAAAACCTCTAATATCTTGAACAAACCTAGAATCAACAACCAGATTTTCTTGACTCCTTCCCAGATGATGACAAACGGGAAGCAAATTATCATGTAGACCCACAAAAGGGTCTCGAATGTTATCTCAGAAAACTTGATTCCAGGCATGATCTCAGGGAGAAAAGTAGGATTGGGTATCGATTCTTGTATTGAGGATGGTGTAATGGGGTTTTGAAGATTGTGGGAGGGGAGATGTAAGGTGTCAGAGGGGTTTCGATTGTTCCGTCGGATTGGGCCCAGGAGGTGGGAGGAAAATTCTAGAACAAATTGGTGCCTCGTAATGGCTTACAACTCCAGTATTGAACGCGGCATTGGGCTGCCTTGTTTGCCGGCCCCCGCTCGGTTTCCATAGACGCCTCTTTCTCTCTTCTATATGGCAACTCGCCACCACTGATATCTAGTTTCCTTTCGATGAGATCCCAACAGACGAGATGACCTTACACTAGGAAATCCATCCCCCCGCACCCCCGGACCACTTTTTTAAACGTTCTACGTTTCTCCCCCCTCATAGCCCCTGGATAGCACCCAACCTGGCTGGATAGAAAACTAGAGCTGAAAATAGGCACACCGTAACTCTCAAGTCCTGCCTAAGGGGGAACCCAAACCTCTTGTGACATCCGCCATAATTCCGCATATTCCAGTGGTAAGGGGGAAAAAGGTACCCAAGTTAATGAGACAAACAACGATTAAGGTGACGCTTCACCGAGCTAAAAGGAATTCTTTGGCAGGCTTTCTCTCTATGTTTATAATAATCTCGCTGAAGCTTACAAGCCCTAGTTAGACATTACTGGTACAGGAAGCGCACCAGAACTGAAGGTGACCTAAAGATTCTTTCCCATCTCCTGAAGTACCAACGATAACGGGAATTCAGAATAAGAAACTCATTAGACCGTACCAGGAAAATCTAAACCCAAGCAATTTTGGTTTTACCTCCGCAGTGCTGTAAGTAGTGTTTTTAGGGCACTCATAAAACAAGGATTTTGCATCTGCGAATCGGATGAGAGCACCTTTGGATTTACATTAAGCCGTACCACTCACTCTTCATTGGTGAGACCGGGGCTCACACAAGAGAGGACAGAAGATAAAGAACCATACCGAAATAAACACCTTGGGAAAATCCCACGAGGGTTAATAGTATTCCTATATCTGACCCTCATTAATCCTGGACCTCACCTTTTTTATATAATACCAGTGCAGCAAGTACTCTAGAACTAGAATTGCTAACCATCTACATAGATTTCGTTTAGTGCATTTCTAATTTTCCATTCGAAGGCAGAATCTCCTGGCACCTTTCAAGATCTAAATGCCTCAAAATTCTTCATTACTTTGATAATTCTATCCATCTGATCAATATCACCACCCTTCTTCTTTCCCCGCTCATGCGGTTCGTATATGTCATAAACAGAGTGTCTCTCCTACTCTGAGACAAATCTTGGGACCAATCTCGAGTGCATTCCTAAATATTCTTCCCGAGAGAAAATTTTGAAGCCTGGTGCTCACAAAACTAATCCCCTAATGACACCCATTATTTCAAGAAACGCTAAATCCACCGGAATAGTCCTCTGGAATATCAGGGGCAGGTATTCGAAGTACTGGATGTTAAACTTCACAAAGTCGGTTACACTAGTTAATTTAGAATTGTCTATCTTTATATACCTCGGCCGGATTTCTTATTCTCTCAGGGTGACTTAGTCGGCTAACTACATGGCAACAGCTAAAGCAGAGGAGCAACAAACTTAATACTATTCCCAATAAGCCTTAACAAGCAATCAAAAGAGCATACCAATGGGAAATCCGCATCGGTCAGTGATAGGAATTGTTTTCTTTCATTGTCATCAATTTCATTTTTGCCACCATTACCATCATTTGGCCCTTTCCTTTCGCCCAACTTTCCCTCAAGCAGCCCCTCTTTATCACCCCTTCAACTTTGACACCAATCTCTTTGACTTCGTGAGTAAGACCTATCACTGTTAGCATAGTCAGCGTTGCACCCCCGAGCCATGATCGAATCTCTGAAACCCAGCAACCACGTACTTGTCTCAATGGTCCCTCATTCTCCCTTCTACATAGATACCTCCCGACTGGCTTATAAAATAAGCACGTAGTTTTCCCAGTCCCGCTTCCCCCGAGAATGAAGGGTGGGGTTCGAAGGTGATTCACCACTGCGGCCTCCTCTGCCAAAATGTCTACCAGGTATACTACCCTTCCCGCCATAACAATATTACACAGGGCAGTACTTGTGAGACTATAAAACTTTCCTATTAAATGTGAATTTAGCGTCCCCATGCCACACCTCGAGTAGGGCCATTTTAACCTCTTTACTAAGTGGAGCCAGATCCTCGGAATCCTCATCGCTAGCGCCCTCAACTCCTACAACCCCACTTTTCCCGCCATCCAGGCAAAACACCCTCACTGGATACCTAATCTCCCGCGACCCATCCAAATCATCTCGGTCACAGGCTTCCACTCGTGCTTTCGTGTAGATTTGTTGTTCCCGATGAATCTGCACACAAACCTTGTCGAGCTGCTTCATCTTAATATCCTCTTGCCTACATCATCCGTGGACTAAATACTTACATTTTTGCGGCTCCAACAGCCCATACTAGACAGCGGTTATTTGTTGTTAGCTCTACCCATGATGGTAATTCCACAGGCATCCAGACCTTTACAACATGGTAACCCCACCAAGCCTTTTATCAAAAGCCTTGAATACAGGAATTCGATAGCTCAGTGAGTTGTCCCACTTTACCCTCTGGAGTATTTTTAAAATCCACAATGTTGCCCGGGGAGCTCTTAGCCTCACATCAAACTACATTAATGTCCTCCTCGGTTCCGATAATTTTACCATAGCGAGGACGATTCTCGCAATTGCACTCATAGATCTCATGTCGTCAAATCATTCGGCAATAATGAGAGAGAAAAGGCTCTAATCACCTCCCGTAATCACGAGGCGCTGTAATCGTCTTGCTCGACGCTAGGAACTTGACTTAAGAAATTCGCGAGATTGTTTCCATAAGCTTCTATTCTTGAGAAGAAATTTGTGAAATGACCTTCAAGAGGTCAAAGGTCTGATATGGTTTAGAATCCAATGATCCATATGCGACCTTAAAATCCTCTGGATTGTGGGAAAATATGAAGTCAAAGAAACCCGAGCTTGGATCCATATTGCAAGAGAGGTATAAAGCTAAGTAGAATGAGTTTGGACTCAATCAGGGTGACAAGTCTTGTTTTGCTAGGAGAAGAGACTTAAAAATAAGCTGTTATCAGCAACAAATGTACAAGGGACATAGTTCTTGGGCTATCCTGGCGGCGAGTCCTATCTAATCTAGCCCATGCTCCCGGGATAGATCACTGTCGGAGGGGTAACGGGGAAAAGGGGATTGAGAAATTTGCAGAAAAACTCCAAGATGGGGTATGGGGAATAAAAGCGGTAGGATTGGAAGAGAAACAAGAAATCCGCTAACAGAGTGGATAGAGAAAAAAAGACAAGAAACCAACATTTAGAAGTTTCGAGAAAATGGAAATCCCATAACGTTTCCGCTAGTTTTCTTTGTGCTACCAATGAAGGAGTAAAAACGGGAAACAGGAAAATTGCCTTCAAAAGATAACAAGCGTTCCATTTACCAGATGCATGCATATGTCTTGACTGAAACTTCATTCCCCGACGACAATCAAAGTTGAAAATTAAACGGAAAAGAGAAAAACACTATCACCAGAGTCCCTTTTCCATCATATGCCATCATTGAAACCAAGTACGCAACAGCCAAAATCCACAACTGCTTTTTGTTTATCCAATAAGACTACTCTCCGGCATTTGCAGGCCCACAGCAGCCTTGCAGTGGTATCTGGATCCTTCGACAAATGCCCACCTACCCCTCACGTTGGGATTCCCACAAACTGGACACTTGAAGTCTCCCGGTACCTCTTCGCACAACAGCCGGACTCTGTCCGGCAAACTAGTACCCCCATCCCTCTTTATCCACATAGGAACCTTCACAGTACCCTTGGCTCTTAGTTCCCTATCAAGCGCTTCTAGTACTATCTGGTGGGCAAGGTCTTGGCAATGCGAGGTAAGATTGGTGAGATTTAGGGTGGGAGGGGTGGGCTCGGGGCCCTTAAGGTAGTTGTACGGGATGGCAACAACAGCGGATGCGAACCCTTTCAACATCGTGTTGAAGGTGGATGGATGGCGAGATATGAGTCCTAAAGAATATAAGATGCTCAAATTAGCAATTTGAATTTTTAAAACCTCTAAATATCTTGAACAAACCTTGAATTGCAAGCCAAATTTTCGGGACTCCTATCCAGATGATAGCAAACGGTGACCAAATCACCATGTAGACACACCATAGGATCAACATTGTTGCCTCAGAAAACGTAGTGATAGGCATGATCTCAGGGAGAAAAGTAGGGTTGAGTATCGATTCTTGTATTGAGGATGAAGTGATGGGGTTTTGGTGATTGTTGGAGGGGAGGCGTGAGATGTTAGCGGGCTTTCGATTGTTCTGTTGGATTGGGCCCAGGGGGTGGGAAGGAAATTCTAGAACAAATTGGTGCCTCGCAATGGCTTACAACTTCAGCATCGAACCCAGCGTTGAGCTGCCTCGTGCGTTAGTCCTTGCCTGGGTTAGGGTTAGGGAAACGAATTTGTGGGTGCCGTGATACTACTTGACCCGCCGTATCCACTGGCACCTCACATTTATCCTCCAGTAATCGTCACCCCCCCACCACATTTTCCTCAATACGAAAATCGATAGCCCACCCTAGCTTATTTCTTTCCCCGGGATCATGCCTGGCACTACGTCTTCCAAGGCAACAATTTTTTACAGAAGATGATCAGTGTATTTTTTGTTGTAGTGGTTCTTGTATTATCAACTCATCCTATTCTACACCAGCGTACTCATGTGGTATCAAGACTTACAATGGGGTATTCCTTTCCATTGCTTCAAGCGGTTTTAAGAGTTTGCTAACTGTGGGAGGGGGTGGCAGCTGGCGATTAAGAGCCCTGTGGTACCTTTTTGGAAGCTGCAAGCTTATGGGATTTATGACTGGCCTTATTGTTACTAGCAGAATCACCCCTGTCTATCCATCGGTGTAGAAAAGGGTGCTTTTTAGATGCTGACACGCTAGTCTACTCTAGGCTACTCAGCATCCTATGTGCTCACATCTCTGATCGCGACAAGGAAGCAAACCTCGCTTTGCAGTCAAATGGGTACACTCGCCGACACCTTGATAGGAGGTAGATGATACTATTTCACTCTGTAGGGGACAGCTTCCTCGTGCAGAAAGGATAACATCGATGCTTTCGCTATCTCGGGTGCACCGTTTTCGAAGATAGGAGCGCTTTCGACACGAGCGTTAAGCTACCTTACCATAGACTATTCACTCAAGGTAGTATATCTCCCCGCTGAACTCCATCTTAAGGTTAGTGCCAGGCTAGATCACATGTCCTTCGAAATTGACCGTGACCCGAAGGATCCTTCATTACCCGAGATTGCCATCAACGGATTGAATGATCTGCACTAATTACCAAGGAGTCCAAAGAGAGCTTCCTTGTCATTGTTGAAGCTTCCCAAATCGTACGCAGTGCCGAAAATTTTCCAATATTCATAGTTAATATTTGGTAGGATGTGCTAGCCACAGAAACGACCCTACCGCACATCACCACAACATTCTTGAGTACAGCCGCGCTATAGACGCTCTAGGCGAATGGATCGATAAACATGATGATTCTCCTACTGTTCTCACCTCAACCACTGACAACGAATGCGGTGGCTTGCCACTCAGTTACGAGCTTGATGATGCCCCTGAATACTGATTCGCACTTCAATATTTTGCCAGCTTCCAGAACACTACCGAGAAGCTCACTCGTGTCTGAAAGGATGGTACAACTACTGATCTTGCTCGTTACTCCCGCGAGAATATTTTCAAGCCATATGGAATTATGTCACCCACCAAGGAGGATATATCCCGCGTAATCGCCCTTCGGACCACCACTTCCGAGTTCCGGGTTTTCCTGGTTGTGGAATTTGTAGATAAGCAAATTCACTTTAAGCTTGATCCTATCATCGAGATGCTTAGAGAAAATACTTCTTGTACTCAGGGTAACGTCAAGCCCCCATCTGGAGAGACGCGAGGTTCAACGGGAGAGATGTTCCCAGACACCATCTATAGTTTTATGTCACTAAAGTTTGGACCGTGATTAATCTCATATCAAAAAAATAATATACTGTAAATAAGCAGCGTTCCGAACCGTCTGAGGGCCCCACAGAGACGGCGGGGATAATACCAACAAGACGGGACAGGACGGGACCGCCGAGCTTGGCTAGGACCGCCGGGCCCGACACGCTATGCTTTTATCAGCATAATATAGTGAGACACTAGACTGCCACCGTGCGGGTAGACGGCAGGGGAGATGGCATGACCGCCAGGAATGTGCGAGGCATCAGAAGACTGTGGGGTGTAGGGAAGGACTGCGAGGGGTAGCCACAGACGGCAGGTGTTATCGATCACGGCCGGAGACAGGGGAGCGGGAGTAGGGGGGCCGCGAGGGAAGGCTGGGGATGGCTTAGGACCGCCGGGGACCACAGAAAAACTATGAGTGATGTATTATGATACTATGTAACAAGTAAAGTAACGCCATTCCTGCAAGAAAGAGAGGAAGGCTATATAGATCATCAGGTCCTCAGAGATTTAAGATAAGGCAGAACTAATTCATTCCCCTCCTACCTTCAATTGCTCTTTCAAGCAATTTCACAACAAGGCCAAACTGTCAATACTATGAAAGTTGACTCTCCATAGAATGCCAGGTATTTTCCTCAAGATTCACCGGAATACTCAATCGATCATCTCGGATTCGGATATCTGCATCCAATTTCTGAACTAGTTTCTTCTCCAAGACTTATGCTTGCTTGCTTATTGGTTTACCCATGGACCACATGATTTGCATCATAAACAGTGAGGGACACGAACTCCTGAAATTGAAGTCTCTGAGCGTATCCCCTGACAATATTTAACAGGAAAACTCCCTAAGGCCCTACCTCCATCTGCCTTAGGCCGTCCGTGGAGTGGAAAAGAGGCGGACTACCACAGGCGGTCCCTAGGGTTGAAGCGAAAAATAAACAAATCAAGCTGCGGAAGCCTCTAGGATATCAGCGCAGGCATCAAAATAATCTGCTTCATCCAATTCCCAATCCTTCGTTTGTAAAGTGTCATAGCACTTCTGTCAAAAGACAATCTTGGTTTTACCGAAATCAGGACCTTCGTCATTGTAAATCAAGTATTAACACCCTATCCCTCGTCTAAGTTATAGCCCATTTTTACTAGCTTGTACGGTCTTTATATCAACCTTGTTCTGGGCTGGTTGCCACTAGCGGCGGGTCGAATTTGGGCGGTATGTTGAAAATTTATGAACACGAGTCACAATAACGAGACAATACTCACAGGACGCTAGTTGTCGTCTGCACGCCCGCTAGCCCAGCTGTATCCAGTGTTCACAATGGGCCGGGTAGGTTAGGCTGTAGCAAAGTAGGGTCTAGCCCGTTAGAATTCTTTGAGATCTGGCCTAGCCGAAGCAGCGCAGACCTCGAAATGCTTGACCCTTTTTATTATTTATTCATGTGTACGTATTAACCAACTTTACAAAGCATGATTAGATCTAGAGCCGCTAACCTTACACGGGTTAGCTGTCACTAGCCGTGGGCCGAATTTGGCCAGCAAATGCGGTATAGAGGCCAGGTAACAACAAGGACGAGATACCGCATGACTGGTCAGATTCGACTCCCCATTAGAGGCATCTAGCTCAGAACAAGGTTAGTGTACAGTTTAGAATTGGTTTAGATAAGGTTTACCCAGTCACAACCGAAGGGGCTATTAGCCTGACATAGGTTCGCTGTCACTAAATTAGTAGGTATATAAACTCATCTTAGTTCCCTACTGCCTTCGAAACATCTGAACGAGCAACAACTAATATTTGAGCTTTATCATACCTACTATACGTGATGCGAAGATCGATTTCTGGTTTGTTTAAGAAATCCTAGGGTATAATGAGATCCCATTTACTGACTATGTTCCTATAATTTTCAGCTATTCTTTCCATACTACTCACCTGCATTATATGCGGTTTGGCGGGTAGTATTATTGGTGGCTTCGTGGATACTGGCTTCAGAGCCCTGATGGATTACCGAGTTCACGCCTTGAATACCAAGGATGCCTTGAATGAACACCATGCTGCTAGGTTAGGTGGTTCTTGGCCCTCTGAGGAATATAATCGCCTAAACGAAAGTGCACCGAATACCGAGGATATCTTCGACAAATTCAATATTATCTGGAGAGATTCCAATGTTGACATCTGGACCGTTGAGTCATATAATCTCCTTCTAATATTGCGGAATAAGCTCGCCAAATTGCAAGAAACCTCCGCCACCTCTACGAACCCGAGAGGCCCAACTGCAACAGTGAGTTAATTCATGTGTAGCTCTAATTGTCGTGAGTGCTCCTCCCTTCCCTGAACAACAGCAGTCGCAGTTGATCTGATTTTTCCGCCATTGCTTAATGTAGTCTCTTAAATAGAGGGTATTTGATCTGTTATAGTGTGCTTCCTGTATTTTTATTTCATTCACACTACAGCTACTTGCTCTCTCAAATTCGTGGTGGCCAAATTTGGAAAAAAAACAAGAGAAGGTTCTCGTTAGATATGCTGGTGGGAAACAATTCAAACGGATGTTCCATTATCTCAAAACCCCTTTTTCTGTTTAGCACTTGGGGCCTGGTGGCAGTGTGTGGTTAGCTCACTCGGGAGAAGAGGTTTAAGTCAGAAATTGAGCATTGTCGCTGAAAAAAGTATGTGTAGTTTAGCTAGTTTAGGGAATTCAGAAAGACCAATGTTATTCCAGATAATTCCGAAAAACGGGCTCTTTGTCTTAGGATCTCTTGACGAGTAAGAAATGAGTCTGTTAAGATTTAGCCTAATGAACAAACTTTTCGAATTACATAGCACGAAGCAAAAATACAGAGAAGTCTACGAGGTCGGGATGAGTTCTAGCCTCCTAGCGAGCTCAACTCAATTGCTTAACCAAAACCCCTTGTTAAAAGATCCGACGGCGGAACTAGGAGCCCAGTCGCGTGAGTTTCTACAAGCAGAGCATATTGTTGAAACCTGTGACCGGAGCCGTTGTTTCCTTTTCAGTTTCGCTTCTCTCCTGCATTAGTTTTTCTCTCATTCGTCTCACCAACAACATATGTGGCACTCTCGTTACTCACTAGGAGTTCTCCTGTATCGTGTGGAGGAAAACTTTTCTAGTCGCTTTCTTGTCACTTTAGTTCTGCATAGGATAAAAGCAGGATCTTTTTCCTATTTGTTTTATTCAATCAATCAGTCTTTCTACTCGTTCAAGTCTTCACTCTTTATCTTGCCTTTATAGTCAATCAAATCGCATTCATTCCCATATAGCCAATCAAAAATATAGCATCCAGTCCTTGACCTAGGCCTAGGACTAGGGGAGGCGGATGGATCCACAAGGTGCAACGGCCGGCCGTCAGAAGAGGACAGATCGACTCTTTTTTTTTTTCAAAAGTTCCCCCCTTTGATGAACAAGATGCGAGCGAAATGGGGTAGAAAGGCAGAACCCCAATTCCTGCCTCCACTGACGCGATATAGGAATAATTCCAGAATACCGCAAGAACTCGAATAATTGGACCTCACGCTAGGACATCGGAGTTGCCTTTGCTGGTAAGGTCTGGCTCTTTTTTCTTTTTATTTTGTCTTCAGCTCGGGCGGAGGCGGTCAGTTTTCGCTGTGCGCTCACCCCCCCATATCCAAGAGAGGGAATTTCGAACGTCTTAACTTAGGGTCCAATTATTCGAGTTCTTGCGATATCCATCACGATTTAAACTCACTTTGAAAAAGTAGACGTATCGTACCCACCGGCGGCGCACATGTAAAAGCATCATGATTTAGTTGGTGAAGAGGGTTTTGTTGAACAAACTCAATGCCAATGACAGGAGCATAGTCTTTGAAAAGATATAACCCAAGAAAAATACCTTGAAAACTCGGGTAATTAGACTGTGCTTTATGCCGTTAGGCTTCCCTTATCAGTAAGGTCAATAAATTTTGTTCTTTTTCCTTGTCCCGCAAGGTGGAAAGGGCGGGTTTTTATTATGCTTTTGTGTAGGAAAATAAATGTCGCTGTGGGTGCCTGTGAACTAGGGTGCGAGCGCTTGCCGCAAGCGGCTATGGGGAGGTATGTGGACCTGTTATCGTACTCCAAAGTCCTGGTGGTGTGTGACGATGGGATACCGCACAACTGGTCAAATTTGACTCCCCATTAGGGGCATCTGGCTTAGAATAAGGTTAGTGTACAGTTTAGAGTTGGTTTAGATAAGTTTTACCCAGTCACAACCGAAGGGGCTACTAGCCTGCCATGGGTTCGCTGTCACTAAGTTAGTGGCAGGCCTAATTTGGCCTGTAAACGCCGTAGGGTATATAAACTCATCTTAGTTCCCTACTGCCTTCGAAACATCTGAACGAGCAACAACTAATATTTGAACTTTGTCATACCTACTATACGTGATGCGAAAATCGATTTTTGGTTTGTTTGAGAAATCCTAGGGTATAATGAGATCCCATTTACTGACTATGTTCCTATAATTTTCAGCTATTCTTTCCATATTATTCACCTGCATTTTATGCGGTTTGGTGGGCAGTATTATTGGTGGCTTCGTGGATACTGGCTTCAGAGCCCTGATGGATTATCGAGTTCACGCCTTGAATACCAAGGATGCCTTGAATGAACACCATGCTGCTAGGTTAGGTGGTTCTTGGCCCTCTGAGGAATATAATCACCTATACGAAAGCCTCCTGAATACCAAGGACACCCCCAACAAATACCATATTTCCTTGGTACGTGCCGATGGTTTCTCCTCAGAGCAAATTGATGCTCTTAAAAGAGTGCGGAATAAACTATCCGAATTGCACCTAACCTCCGCCACCACTACGAAACCGAGAGGTCCAACTACAACAGTGAGTTAATTCATGTGCAGCTCTAATCGCCGTGAGTGCTCCTCCCTCCCCTCAACAATAGCAGTCGCAGTTGCGTTTGTAACTAAAGAAAGCACGGAAGAAGGAACGAACAAAATGTGCGATCACGATAGGTTGAAGGAGGAAATACCGAAGATGGAGGAACGGAGATCTGGTTCGCTCTAGGGTGCCACTAGCTAAGGACACACTGGGAGATATATCTCTCCCTCTAACTAATGACAACCAAATCCTCCGGAAACTCCACGAACTCTAAAGAAACACATACCGCTGACAAAACCTAATCCTCAACGATCTAGAAGCATCCCATAATCCTTTATGATCCCTAAAACCAGAACCTCAACAAAGTGCAAACTCCCGTATGCCCAGTGGCATAGGGTATGAAAGAAACCATAAAACGAAGACCTCTATGCCTACCGGCATAGGGTATGAAAGCAACAACTCACTGCTAGGTGCTAAACCACCGGAAACCACAAAGCCACATGCCCTATAACCTTCAAGCTCCTAGCCACATGCCCGCAACCCTGCATATCCGCATATCCGCATCTCCGCTCAGCTGCATAACCCATGCCATATAGGCTACTATCCAACAAGTTGATCTGAATCTGTTATCGATTAATGTAGTCTCTTAAATGGAGGGTATTTGATCTGTTATAGTGTGCTTCCTATATTCTTATTTCATTCACACTGCAGCTACTTGCTGTCTCAAATTCGTGTTGGCCAAAGTTAGAAAAAACACGAGAAGGTTCTCGTTAGATATGCTGGTTGGAAACAATTCAAATCGATGTTTAATTATCTGAGAATGCCCTTTTCTGTTTAACACTCGAGGCCTAGTGCCAGTGTGTAGTTAGCTCGCCAGGAAGAGGTTTAAGTCAGCGATTGAGCATTGCCTCTGAACAGAGTATGTGCAGTTCAGCTAGTTTAGGGAATTCAGAAAGACCAATGTGACAATGTTCGCAACGGGGCAATCCGTCCGTCCTGAGCCAGGACGAGGACGGACTGCATTTTGTCGTCCCGTCCAGTCACTCTCTAAAGTTGCCCGACATGTAGGAATGAAAGACGAAGACGGACTACGTTTTGCCGTCCCGGGCTCTTGGCAGTCCCCCCGCCGGGACCTACTGGGCCCCAGACGTCTGCGAACACTGCAATGTGATTCCAAATAATTCCGAAAAACGGGCTCTTTGTCTTGGGATCTCTTCAGTAAGAAATGGGTCTGCTAATAATTAGCCTAATGAACAAACTTTTCAAATTACTTAATACTGAACAAAAGTACATAAGTTAGAAGCCTACGAGGTCGGTATGAGTTCTGGCCTCCTGGCGAGCTCCATTCAATTGCTTAATCAAAACCTCTTGTCAAAAGATCTGAAGGCGGAACTGGGAGCCCAGTTATATGCAGTGTTCCCAACCGTCCAGTCCGTCCGTCTTTGGGGTAGGACGGGACGGACTACGGCTCATAGTCCATCTTTTTGGGAGTGCTAGGACGGACTACACCCGGGAAGGTGAGGACCGGACGGACTGTGGGGGACTATAGTCCTAGCGCTTGGGCCTCCGGCACTAGCCGAAGCAGGAATCATACACCTCCGAACCAATCATTATAGTATCATGAGATATCACTCGTGCCGTCCCCGGCCGTCCCTGAAGTAAAAGAAGGAACGTATAGCTTTGAAATCGGGTTCTGAGAAGGAAACAGAGTGCGAGTAATTTTATCAGTGTTCGACTGTTTTTCTTCTCTTACCCTTTTGACATCAGAAGTGACCATACTATTATATACAAGGAAAACCCATTCTTGCCAACATTCCAGGATTCACCTCAATCCATTCCATACCACGCATTTCCATCATCTGTCCGAGTCCCATTCCAATCTAGACATTCCGGTTATTGGCATGTGGTTATCAAGAAGTTCTTACAGTCTTCCGCCACATTACAACAGTCCCCCACCGTCCCCCCAC
>QOVD01000270.1:35856-68333 GCA_003521225.1 Tuber microsphaerosporum | reverse complement strand
ATCTAGAACGAGGACGAGAGGGCAGGGGGTGGTGCTGAGTGATCCAAGACAACTCCGACCACCACCACTACCACCACCACAGCAACAACAGCACCGGCAACGAGAAGCGCAACGACTGCTGCCCGCCTTGACTTCCCTGATGCCTGGTTTTATCGGTTTCCCCGGAGGAGCTTGGCCCCCATGGTTCGACCAACCCCCTCTCGTCGAAAACCTCTCGGACGAAGCCATCACCCCCAGACCTCCTACCCAATAAACAATAGCAGTCTCAACCCCTTTGGCCCTGGCTCACTGGCTGCCGTGAAAAAAACATCGACCTACCAAGGACGGGCCTTAGGGCCACTTTCCTTTTGGTGAATCGATCCAATAGCGGGGTCCAAAATGCTCCATCTTCTTTCTTCTTTTTTCTCCACATGGGAAAACGGAATGCTTACTCGGTATGTCCCATTGGTAGAGGTCAGGGTACCTGCGTACTGCAGCCACTATAAGGCAGTGCCGAACAGTTGTTTCCCTTCACTTATTCATCTCCAGGGTTTCCAGCTATCGTAATTACCGGTAGAACGAGCCAGAGATTGAGCGGAACTGCCCAACTGTCAACAAAATCCACATCCTATTTACCGTACTCGGCTTAACCGTGGTGCCCCCTTCTACAAAGCAATAGTCACCATAATAACGAAAAGATTAAATAATTAACTCCTTTTTTTTCTTCTTTTCTTTCAGCTCTTCTTTTTTCTTTTGGTTCTTCCTTTTTCCCAATCGCCTACCACATCCTATCAAATCCAGCCATCTCCGTACCATGAGGGACCAAGCTCCTCCCCCCCAATCTTTCCGTGACTGAATTTATCCATTTACCCATACGGCAATTCTCGGCACTCAAGACTCAACACCATTCCCGCTGCTACTGGCCCTAAATGGCTTTGCAGACCAGCAATGGCGGTGGCGGCCTAGGGACTGCTGCGCCTAGTCACCTAAATCCCAGCTGCTAGCTCTAGTATCTACTCAGGGTAGCTACAGCATAATAGAAGTCTCTAAAAAGTCAAGTTCCACACTCAGCGTTTGTATAGAATCTCTAGTTGAGTATGACATTATGGAAGAATGTACTACCACCCGGCATACGAATGCACTTGCTCCAGACTATTTTTGAGCCCGAAGGCACTATCAGACAAAAAAAATAGAAAAAAGGATTCTGCGTCCCGTATTTCATACATATTTCTATATGCGATCTAGTATTGCCACTCCTCCATATCTTTTCCATACCTCGAATACTCTATACATTTTCCAAATCCTTAAGGTGCCCTTCCCGAAGCTCATTGTAAGCCTAAATGGTTCATTCAGACTACATCCTCTTCGACACCACAACCACCACACTAGGCTGGATGCCACAGGTGTGGGAATCAGATGATACAAAATTGACCCAATTGACCCCCTCTCTGTTTTTGGGCGACGAAACCACGAGTTCCATAGCGCAGGCTATAAGTATGCATGCAAACCTAAGCGACAAAGCACACAAGGCTCAGGATGTCCACACCCAACCACTCCCCTAAAGGGTTGGGAAGGTTTCTTGGAGCCACAATTATGACGGGAATAAACCTGCCCATCTAATATCACACTTTGCCGGAGTCCCAGGGCACTCTTAGGAAGCATCCTTACGGGTTTCTGGTATATACACCTATCAGTATCCAAAGGGAACCAAGATGCACATGACTCTAGTAGGCAATGGTAGACAAAACTCGTGCTGCCCATGGTCACTTACGAGCCTCAATCCCGGCCTATCTACCGCCCAGCATGCAGGTATCAGCAGACGAGACGACGGCACTGGTCGAGGGCAACATGCTGTTCGGATCCCGAGCAAACCTGCTCCTGCAGGGTGTGTAAGATTATAGCTATTTGCTATCAGAGTTAAGACTCTATGCTTATTAATAACTTTTTTAATGCTATTATATATTATTCTAGTAGCGAGCGTACCGAAATTTCCTACCCACAGAAAAACTACTTTGAGGTATGCAGGTACACTTGAATGCTTAAACCAACGCCTATTGCAAGCAGCCGGCCAGAGTGGCGTTCGACCAGACTTATCTGGCTTATTGGGGTTGACATCACCACGTGCAAGTAGTAGTTTTAAGCCTTCCTCATGCCCATTGAAAGCAGCCCACCAGAGTGGTGTTTGGCCGTCCAATAGTGTGATCATCCTTGGTGTCATTATCTGGTAGCTCGTCATCATCCCATCCTAGATAAAGGTCTGGGTCTGCTTACAGGTGTCGAAACAAAAACAGTACGTGCCAAAGTCACTAAAGTTTTGCAGAGGTCAATCACGCATGTAAACAAACTGTTCGAGGGTGAAGACAATGTGCTGCTGCTAGGTCGAATTGCATTGTAAGCCCCAGACTATCATACTTGGCCGTTTATAAAAGCTTCCGGACGAGACTGTATTTATTAATATGTACCCGTCTTGGCTCGGAGGTTCCCGGCTACTCGACAAACGGCCGGGCAACCCCCCCCCCCGCGCACCCCTTCGGTAACGAGTGATTCCCGATGACGAAACCAGTTCGGGGTTGTATGAATATTGCTTTCCCCCCACCCTCTTTTTTTTTAACACTATCGACTTGCTTCTTGTGGTCTTTCCCTTTATTATTTACTTCTTTATCTTTCGCTCGATTATATGCGGATTGCTCTCGCAAATCATATAATATCACTCGTATACTTTTCTTCACTTTGCTTTGTAACCCCCGCTGTCCCTAGTCGTAATCCCGGGCTAGGCTATCCCGCCAACTAGCATTTATTTAAACGCTGCTCCACCATATCAAGTTTCAATTTATTTGCGGAACTTTTATTCGACAACCCGACCCCCCCCCCTGGCAAGTTCGGCAGCCCCTACAGTTGGGAAAACGTCCTTAACTGAGCAGACTAACTTAAGTCCTGGTATGATAGAAGGTCGGGCAGTCGCCATATTGTTTACAATATAAAGAGGGGGGTTCACAACAATTCTCCTATTTAGAAGGAAGAAGAAAGTATCTGCTCCGTGGTACAGTCTCCACCGTCTCCCACGAGGAAAAGCTGGACTGATGACGAACAGGGGTCAATTATGATACAAGTAATTTTTTTGTAACCCTAACCTTGATGGTTTACTTTTTTGCCCACCAAATGCCCCCCCCCGTTCGTCACCCGCCTAAGTTTCATCGTGGGTACGGTTAAGACTGTACGACTAGAGTCCAATGGCAAGTTTTTTGAATGGAGTGCGAGGGATGTGTACTCGTACTGTACGTGAGTAGTGGTTAGCCACACTGCTTTAGGTATGATAATAATATTATAAGGGTATTGTGCTTACGCTAGATTGTCAACAATATGGCCAGAATGGTCACTACCGTGCACCCATGGAAGGAAGGAAGTTGTACAGAAAACGGGCCCCAGGGCATGTGCTACCAGCCCTAATGCAACCATAGCACGGAGGGCCTTTAGAGAAAACGAACTACGGTACGGCTTGTTATAACCACCATAACCGCCATTTGAGTGGTGTTAATCTTACTAATCGGTGTCGTGCAGCTCCTTCTGCTAGCACCGGTAACTCATCAGCGTGCATGACGGGATTGGCCGGCCTTTTTGTACTTCTTCCCCGATACCCTCCGTCACCAATGAGCATATCCCATTCAACATCATCTAGAAGAAGAAACCGAATCACCATTCAAATCAGTTGCAAAGTTATGATGTACCTATACTCTCATGCCTATCATGCTGAGCTGTTTCGGCGCACTCTGTATGCCAACTCTCCAGTCCCACAATACCAGACCTGAAGATGGATGTACGGGTACGTGTACTTGTATCTAGCGTAAAATATCTACGGTAAAAATGAGACAGAGTTTTGTTTTTCTTCTTCTCGCTAGTTGGGTGGTTGCGTACAGTATGTAACAAACGCCGAATATCCAGATGCTTAAGTTATTGCCAGACACAAGTGCTGTAAGATATTACTCAGCACCACTAACTGTAACCTGCTCGCACCATCTAACTTAGTGAATGGTAAGCCAGGGCGGCGACTCACCCAACCCCCCCGTGCCCCTTAGTCCGCCGAGCTATGTGCCCAAAAGATCGTTTACCGGGTATAAGAATAATGAGATCTAGAAAGCACCCCTCATCCTAACCTAACCGGTAACAAACAGACAAATTACCAGGGTTTCAAGCTAGGATCTTTTTTTCTTCCACTGAATCCAGCGACATACGCAAGCTATGGACTCCACAAAAAGCCATACCCCAGTCCAAATTGCAGATCAGAAACGACGCGAGTCTGGTGTACCGGTGGTATGCCGATATATAACTTCCGGAGCGGCCAGAGAGGATGGATGGAAAGGAAGGGACGTCAAAGGCCAAAACTCACACTCGGCTCAAACGTCAGACAAACTCACTCGCCACCAATCCATTGCATGGGGTGCAGTGGAAATATTTTAGCAGTTAGCCAGTGCTTCGCCAGATGGCACAAGTATGATGATACTGTACAGGAAAGGTGAAATGGGAGGGAGGTTGGTAGTGATGTATGCATGATATGGCCTTATGGAATGCGGTGGAGTAAGAGGATCGTGGACCAAGAGCGGATTGTTGAATACTAAACATTTGGAAAAACACGCCTAATTAACTTACTAGCCAGATCAAGTTTAGTCCCCGGAGCCGATCCAAGCATCCCCGGTTTGAAGTTATCATACCGGTACCCGAACGCAGGGATCGAAAGTTTATATGACAAATTGTCTGTGCACATCTGAGCGCTCGCACCTAGTTCGGACTCAGATGTTTCTATCACTTCAAGTTAGACACAATATTTGTATCATACATGAGAGGTTTTTTTTTTTGCAAGACTGCCTCAACTCCCAGGGATAGATAGGGCGGCGGTGGTGGTCCACCAACTGAGGGAAAAAAAAAGAAAAAACACCAATTGCCGGAAAGTCCGAGGAGGAGAAAAGAAAGAAAGATAGGAAGAAGATACAACTATGCCCAGTGCACCAACATGTCTTACCACAGGGGTCCATCATAGAGAGAAGGGTGGTCACGAGTAAAAGTAGGGTGTGCACTATCGGTAAGGCAGAGCAGCAGAAGGCTTCTGGCTTGCGCATCGTGGGTTGGTTCCCCTGGGTATGGAGAATCGCACAGGCGTTTATATCTAGCGTGAAGTCAAAGGTCCTGGGATCAGAGGGTATTTATTAAATTGCGGGGATTTGTTTTAGAGTTTACTCTCTATCAATTAAAGGGAGACTATTTTGACGGACGGGACGGATCTGGACACCCCCTCCTCGAGAGGAGCGACAGTGCTTTTGTACAACGAGGCCTCCGCTCAGAGAATTGTTGCCCGAGTTGCTCACGGCACAGGAGGTAAGGCGCGCGACTTGGAAGAAGGAAGAAAAGTGCGTATCTCCCTTTGCTGCCAATGTTGTTCGGGATCGGGAGGGTGCTGGGCATGCACAGCCCCCTTTTTTTTTTTGCTGATGGAGAGTCGTCCGTCAGGCCTCAATATTATGAAGTTGTGAACAGAGTTTCCCCCAATGCACTCAAATTTCATAAACAAAACACAAAAGCCCTTTCATAGTCCAAAAATACCAGTATCTCATCATGATCTTCAGATCTCCAAACTAATTGTAAGGTTCCTCGCTAATTTCCCTGTCATAGCGTCGTGTTGAAGCTTAAATCTCCCAGTTTAAAAGGGGAAGTTCAAACTCGCGAGACGAAAATATGCTACAGTAAGATGAGACTCTCCAGCCATAGTCCAACGTCAAGATACCCCCCCCCGGATCGAGAAATCAGGTTAAGATAGAGAAAAAGATGAATAAAAAACAACAAAAATGCGGAACAATGACAGATTCGTAATAAGCCAAGAACACCACTAATAATGATAATGAAAAGGCCCAGCGCCGACCATCTAAGATTGACTGAACGTGAATAGAAATAAGTTCATTGCAAAATGGAACCGAAAACACGAATGCTTTAAAAAGGGAAAGGAAAATAGCGAGGCAAAAGTCAGGGGAAAAACCAAAAGGCAGAAATGGGTCAAATGCACGCCCTAGACGCCAAATAAAAAAGTCAAAATGATAAGAGGAAAGAGAAGAAAATAAAGGAAAATAAATAAATAAGGGGTATCTCAGGTTATTAGGAAATGCACACAATAGACAGATTGTTTGGCGATTGAAATCCTGCCAAAAAAGGCGGTTCAAGGCGCAAACTCAAGCATGTACAAGAAGTAGTTGCGGCGCAGTATCGAAGGTCGCGGGGAACAAGGTGCTCAAGAGGTGCTGCAGAAACTATGTTTAAAGAGCGATTTCATATTCAATATGTACTTTGTGACGGCGGCGGAGGTGTTGCTGCTGCTGCTGTTGGTGGTGCTGGTGGTGCTGGTGGTGCTGGCGGTGAATTTTTAGACCAATCCATAAGGCATTCTTCAAGATAAGTTTGATAAGGAGGGGTTTGCTGACACCAATCCATCCGCCCCATATCAACGCCAATTTTCGGCGGAGTTGCTGGCCTGCCCTCACCAGTGCATTCAATTCGTACCTCAGGAAGGCTGACCGGAGGACCAGAAGCATTGTCACGTCGGGAGCTGCTCGGCGCTTCCAGAGGCCTCTCTTCCTGCATTGGGATGTATTGCTTGCGAAAATAGGTTTCTTCCGTCCCATCCAAGAGATCAGTGTCTGACGGGCGAGATCGAGAACGAACCTTACGCTCACGGCGTGCCGACGAAGATTGGTGTTTACGAACGCGTGGAACCTTGAGAACCCGACGTTCGGTCGACGTCATGGGATCGTGGCGAGTTCTGTGGATTCGACTTAGTATTTCGCTGTAGTCAGGGACATTGTCATCCTGTGACTCTGCATCTAAATCGTCTGCTGGCACAACCTCCGGCATCGCCGGTGATTCTGTTGGAGGAACGATGTGGGGAGCGATCTCATCAAAAGCAGGAAGGGGGTATTGAGGCGGGTGTCGCAAGAAAAACGAATTCTCTGTTTCAGCAGGCTGAAGCGATGAAGGACAGGTCGATGACGTTGGCAAGTGAAAGTCAAGGGGCTCTAGAGGTGGATGTAGATAGCGATTTAAACAAGTGAATGCTGGTGGTTGGTCGTCCGTGTTTTCTGTATCTCCCGTGGGTGGAACGAGAGTTCGTGAATCAGAGTTGACGCTAGGGTTCAAGGACATGTTCCGTCAACACCGCGCACCGGTGCGACGAAACAGAGAGTCGAGTCCCAAGCTGAAGAAACTGGGTCTCCTCTGAAAATGCTGTTGTTAGCATGTGGTGTGTGTCGCGAAGAGGTTGAATCGGTTCTCCCTGGGGATGGGTGTGTTAATAGGAGAAGTCCGGGGGCGGAAGGAAAAGTAGCAAGGTCGCGGGTAACACTTGTATTCTACTCGAGTAGTTCCACTAGCTTGAATCGAGGTGGGATTGTGGCGTAAGTCCAGTCGAGCCACTGATAGCTACGCACCATACCCAACCATAGCCTGCGGGCAGCGCCCCTCGAACCCCAGCACGACTCTCACCAGTTCCCACAATAAAGCTAAGCAATGCAGCGAGACGCTGGCTCTCCCCGCTCACCCATCAATCTGGAAACGAGGTAGGGCAAATATTTGGTTGGCGGGTCGCGGGTCTCGGCAGGTTTGGCCGGATCTGGGCCTGTCAGCCTTGGTACCGGTTCCTGCTCGACATGAAGAAAAAACTTTGGGGCAGGCCTTGTCCAAAACTCCTCTTGTCAACCGGCTCGTCTCGAATTCCTAAATACAGCGTATTATCGGTACTCTGCCGTATCGCAGTAAGGAACCTTGTCGAGAAAAAATGCACTTTTGGCCCTATTTGAACCATATTCAGGCTATCGGGCTTCTCACCTTCCAATCCCATGGATAGGAGGATGCGTTCGACCCTGTTTTGATGCCCGCAACCAGCGCAGGGCCCAAGGACGCACCAAAGCCGGGCCACTTCCTGAAATGGACAAAAGCTCTAGCCGTAACGGGCAGTTGCCAAGACGAAAATAGTAATACGAGTGACTTTGTATGAGAAAAACATGGGATGGAAAAGAGTCGGGCGCGCTCGCTGATCTCTTCACATGCATCTGGCATAAAGTATCTGGAAATGAGACAGGGATTTTTCGCTGGTTGGGTAGGTAGTTGTGCAACGATAACTATGCCCGTGTTCTCGGGTACTTATTGCTAGATACGCGCTTCTATCGTTGGCCATTGTTCAGGGCCTATCTAACATAGGAAGTTACCCGGTCCAAGAAAGAAAAAACAAGCTGAAGGGTCGCGAAGAGCAAGGATGGCGCAGCGCCCGATTTGCTCTTACACCCGAGTACTGCACAGATCCCTATGCAGCAGAAACATCCCCCCAAGAACCTTTGATCTAAGGTAAAAAATCTTCCACTCCCCATATCATCAACCCAAACTTACAATCTCACCATCTCTCAAAAGATTGGAGGGTATACCATCTTTTCTCTTCGAGTGAGCGAGCAGGGAAGACTGGAATCAATTAGGTGTCCAGCTCTTTGGTAGCTTAAAAACTCTCTTGTGTCTCCCCGTCATGCCGGTGTCATAGGCCATAATTTTCGGTCCGCACACAAGTTAGAAACTGCCCAAGGATGAATTTACTATTCAAGTGCTTCTTCGCATCATCGTTCGAAGCTGCTAACGCCGGTCTGCCCCCGGTGCTCGTCAGGCGGGAAGTGCCCTGGCGCAGGGGGTAAACGCTAAATTGAGGAAAGGCAAATATCTCTGGAATATCCCTCTTTCCCTCTCTAAATGTCCCGGTACTTCTTACCTGGGACGAGTAGATGCAGTCACTAAGGGCCAAGTCATGAATGTTCCCAGTCGAGCACTTTGTCGCTGATCTTTCCCAAAACAACAAGCCATCACCGTCTCAGAAATATGCTCTTCGAACCCCTTTTACTCTGCTATTCTTTTTGAGAAAAAACCCCCGCTGGGAGTGTGATTCCGAATGGCAAATTGCGGCTTGCAATACAACGAGTGATTCGAGCTACCTGCACTTGGTACATTCTAGAACGAAACAGTTATAGGAAATGGTAGATCCCGCTCTCAGAGGCCCGCCAATCCTCAAAGTGCCCTGACATAAAGGCCCCAAGGCCTCCAAACTCGGACGTCAAACACCAATTCTTCACATTTTTACGCCCAGATACCGGTATTTTACGAAACCTCTTGCTACCATACACACTGTACAGCTCACCGGTAAAAATTAAAAAAAGATATCCGATCGCCCGATAACCCATCTGACAGAACACTCGACTCTATACTTTCCAAAAAACTGGTGCTGTCTAAATCATTTAATAAGGCCGCCTCCCCATGCCTACAGTCCGGCGTCACTCTTTCTTTCCTTCTTTTTTGCTTGCTGAAAGTGAGCCCCCAATTCTCCTTTAAAATTACTACAACCCTGGAAAGGCGGGAGGGGTGTGAGGAAGAAGGGAAAGTTGTAATACGTGCGAAGTACCTGAGCGAGCAAATCCAAAATTCAGCAAATGCCTACAGGGGCAAACGCCGACGCTCGAGGTCTCGAGTGATGCTTGGCTACCGTAGTTGACGAGCGCCGTGTGATACGAGGTTGGAAAAACACCAAGGTGTCCCACGTAACCGCTGGATAGAGTATGATCTGCGCACCGGCATGGGTCCAAGCAGTTACCGTACTGTGCTCGAGTACAGTATGCGCCAAACTCGTCTCTATCTTGTCATCGGTAGTTCACCGTATAGATATGTTTCATGTCCAGTTCGCATCACTAGATATCACTCGCACAGTATTTGCAAAGTTGAATAAGATCGCTATGTCTACTTGGCGCAGACAAAACGGGAGGGTCCAGGAAATACAAGTCTCACCATGGGATACGGTAGGCCCTTCCCTCAAGAGTTTGCCCCTCTACCGGTGCCGGTATTTGTCCGTTAGGCTGCCCGAGATCGTAAATTCACCACCAGGCACGCTAATCCCGTTTTGGGGACATTCGAGTATTGTGATTCGTTGCAATCAATGGTTGCTTAGATGCTGAGTCACTTGAGCATTGAAAGCCCGTATTCATAACCTGAAATAGCCGGACTGGGTGTGAGTCCCTAGCCGCGAATTTTACCGCCCCAGATCGTCCAAGGGCACTTTGAGCTGTAGGCTAGCAATGATAGCGCTTATATTACAGTATCATTCTGTTGCTCACTTGCTACTGCCAGTAATCGAAAAACATGAATCGACCCCAGAATTCATGGTAACGGACTTATAGGTTAGAAGCACTGCCCTATACAACTCCTGCCCCACGGGAGCTGCCCTTCCAGGATACACAACGCCGGCCTCGTGAATCCAAATTTGCGTGTGAGAATATCCTGAGTGATCGCGGGACAGGAATTATGGTTTCGTGAAGTACCGACGCCTGGCTGATCGTTATGCACTGAAAGAATTTATCTATATAAAGTGCCCTAACGGCATTACCACTAATAGTAGGCTCAAGACAGTTGATCAAGAGCGTCTGCGTGTTGTTTTGTGGATCCTGCTCGCTCACTGCCCTCCCCAACCTCTCCGGAGGCTGCGGAGGGTGAGCCCCAATATGGTTCCAGAAGCGGGGAACGCTGCCGGGTTCCGTATTTGTCGTGCGGGATTTTCCGTTATACACCAAATGAGTCTGGGCCTAATAGGGAAAGATGGGCCTCGTATTATACTGACAAAATCAAAATTAGAGGCAGAATAAAGCCTAAGTGCTTGTGTTTGCTTACTTCTGTGGAGGAAGGGGAGGAGTGAAGGTTTTTAGGGTTTAAAGTGAAACAAAGAAAGCCCTTGCTACTGCTAATGGGAAAAGACAGACTTATCATAGGGGAGGGCAAAGGGGAGGCAGATCGTGGTCATTTTGTCTAAGGTTCCTATCTATAATGAATCTAATTGAGAAGAAAGGAAAAAATAAAGAGAGGAAAGTGCGGAAGGGGGAATCAGGTGCCGCAAGTCGAGCCCCCCTTAGAGTGGTAGAACCTGGCCCTTTAAAGATGATCGCTGTGTGTTGGAAGAATCCTCGTTATCCCCCGACTTCCGACAACCTTCCCTCTTAGAGGGACACCTCAGTTCTTGATATGTCCTCTCGCGTACCGGGGCCTTTGCAACACGCAACGACCCGAGAATACCTATTTTATTTTCCTCCTTACTCTCAATAGTTGCGGGCTCAGGCGAAACACTGCCAGTTTCCCCTTTTCGCTTCCGAAGCGTTCGATATTGAATTTGGCTCTTGGCCCGCATAAGTCGAAGGCTACTTGATAACCCTCTAACATCAATATTCTCTGAATAGATATCGTCTTCCGCTCTCGAACGACGAAAGTCAGAGAGCTGCAGCCCAAGTACTCGTTCGTCCTGAGTCCGCCCTAACTCCGCTTGCAGGGTGATGTTGTTTTGGAATACGCTCTGTGCCTCTTTGAAGAGATACCATCACTCCAAAATTCGCAGGCATATCTGACCCGGATCCGAATTTGTGGTGGTTGTCGATAGGTGCCTTTGCAAGTATTCTACACATATGGTTTGAAGGATTTTCAGAAGGGGGAAGTATTCCGGGGCTCGTAAACTCCCGCTAAATAGTTGGTGTTGTAGGTTGCTGTGGATGAATGATCGGGGGAACAATGTCAGTTTGTCCGCGGTTTGGTTGTGGGTGTTCGATGTTTTGTGCTTAATGCATGGGCCTGACGACCTGGTTATGCGGGAAGAGATGCTTTAATAGTTATAGTATCTATAGCCGTCTGGTTCACGGTAAACCAATTGCAACCCCTTCTGCTGGCGACCCTCAACCCGCCAGCGATTCATCTCCACTGCCTCCATCCATTCGCCAACACCCGGGGTTCAACGCTGGGGTTTGAAGCCACTCATCCAAGGTGTGACCCCCACATCTTCCGGGGGTGAGAACTAGCCAGCGATATGATATTCTCCAAATTCTGCTCCAGGTTTCAAGCACACCAAAATAACTTTAGTGTACGGAGCTAGTACCCGCACATCAGGAAATTATAGTTCTGCCTAGATTCTACACATCCGGCCCTATGCGAGTGCCGGTACCGGCATTCGGTTCCAAACATTCGAGAGTCGTATCACACACATCCCAACCATGACAACAGACGGCTTAACTTACATTTTGGTGCAACCATATGATGCAGACGAATCTGGAGTTTTTGCACTGGCGTTTTCTCAACCACAGATTTCCACAGCACACTAGAAGCATAATGATAAATTTGTGCTGTACAGTGTGACTAAGAAAAACTGAACAGTAGCACGAATTTGTGGGGGGCTTGTGGAGACCAATCCACCGTATATCCTTCTTTCCCCAACTAGGAATATATGATGTTTAGTTCAATCACAAGAGCCTCATCTGCGATTGATGCTGACAGCTTCTTGCTCTTTCCGAAAGTATCCAGAAATGTGGACTCTGCTACAGTATTAGCTTAAAACTAGCTAAGGTAGGGGGTCGGCTGCTAAAAAGTGCCAAGCCTAATCTCCACATTTCTAGATATCGGTACATTTGGAATGGGCAAGCACCATAAGAACTTTTCTTCCAACAGCCTGGCGTTTGCCACGATCAGAAGTATACCGGTATCTGAGAAGCCTGGTTGAAGTCCTGAATGAAGGAAAAGGGTATTTGAAACCATGACTGCGTGCTCGGAGGGGTTCGCCGTGATAGTATCCGCATGGAGTATCCGAAAACAAGGGATATGAACCTATACGTGCGCTCAGATGCGCACGAATCTCCCACTATATATTTCGTGATTCCTAGTTTTCGGATACTTGTTGCTTCTACGAGTAAGAGCGGGCAATGTTCTTCTACCCCGCCCGCCGACATTGCTGCATTGAGGGAGTCCCATCAGAGCGCTCGCGCTCAAGCCTCTGTCCTTGCCGAACCACATAGCTTCTTCAGGCCCGACGGCTTGCCGTGGGGGTGCCGTACTATTTTTAACTTGACCAATCCGAATTCTCCGGCCGCAGAGCTACAAATTCTCCATTCATCTCTTTTTTTCTTTTTTTCTTTTCTTTTCTTTTCTTTCCTCTTTCCTTCTCCCTTTTAGAGGTCTACGACTCCTGATTGCTTGTTTGGGGAGCGGGGTGGAGGAAGAATTCCAGGCTTGAAGGAATTTAGTGGAATTGGGTTCGTATCGAAACGGTGGTGCAGGAGATACAGAAAGGATCTCCATGAACACCAACATAGAAGGTGCAAAATATGGAACCCTTGCTGCCTGTTAGAAAAGACCGCTCGTAGATCTGTCTCCCGTCCGGGGTATGACAACGACAATCACTCGAACCACCACGGGTCTTCTATGGAGGACTCTATGGTAGTTATGAATTTTACTAGTACGACCAAGTAGGATTCCTTGGCAAAGGTGGTAGTTCGAGTGCATGAACGCGAAACCTTCAAATTGCTTGCAAAGGTGATCAAGCATTCTAGAAGATTGCTCTACGAGTCCATGTCTGTTACCGGTAATAGACGAAAATTACTTAGATACACAAGTGCGGTGCTCAAGCACCATCCTAAGGGAAACACGCCTCCAAATGGAGAATCCCTGTACCCCGAAACAAGGTAAAGGCAAAGGGGAAAAGGAAAATAATGCCCCTCTGCGTTCCGGTGACGCTTGACCAATTAATCATTCTTCGATGCAAGGCAAAGGTCTTAGGCCATCATAGCTAGCTTCCCTTCTACTGGTACTTGCCCGTATCGCTGGCACCGGACTCCGGCACACGAAGGATTGAGTCTCGAGGGTCCAAATTCTACATAGCCTTGGGCTCCTTGACATCAGAACGAAACTAACTTCTAGCTGATTAATCCGGTCAAGCTACGGTGTTTAAACCTCTCACCCTTTAAGTTACTATAATTCCTAGATACGCCTCCACTCTTCCGTACGTGTGCTAGGGTATAGACGTGGGTGATCGGACAGCCAGGGACTAGAGAAGCAAGCATTTGCAGCGAGCTCATAATCCCTGGCTGTCCGGTTACCCACGTCCATACCCGAGCACTCTTCAGGATGAGTGATGGCATGATTGCCCGGGGATACCCGTGCTCAAATGTGTTATTGGGGGGGAATGTCACTCTGCAGAGAAGGAAGATTCAACGAAAGCAAATTTACAAATTGGTCTTTCTTACACGATAACCCCAGCCAACCGACTCTGACCGAGAGCAGCTAACATGCTGGTGCTGTACCGGTATGTGGTGGGAGAGAGGATCTGAGGCCCCACACAATTTCTAGGCTGTGTGGTGCATGCGGGGCTCGCTTTTATGAACAGAAGGGCGTGAAAGTTGGGTACAGAATACCGGCAGCGGAACACAGGTAGTCTATCTCCACTCACGAGCCTTCCGTTCATTCCAGAATTATCTTCGATTGCCTTCCTCCCCCAATTTGTCAACGCATCAAAGTCCAGTTCAGACTAAATACCGGCACCACACCCACCCACGCATAAAGTAGTCTAGCCCATGAGGTAACACGAGGATTTATCACCCACCTCACCGTAAGACATATTCTAGAAAGCCGCTTCAAGATCTGACGATCCGGTGGAGGGGAAAGAAAGGAAAAAAAAGGAAAAACACTCACCGCCGTCAGCTGCACTTGGAAATATGCAAGATCTACAAGTTCATCGGGGACAGGGATACCCCAAGTAACCACCACCACACACACACCGACTGATTTTGACTACGTGACTGGGACAGTTTTTAGTGCATTTCTGCAAAGAACCGACTCCTCGGCACCATTCTTCCATACTGTAGCCTATCCGCGTTCGCCGACTAAAAGTGTCGCAAAAATTCCCAACGAAAGGCTGTCTAGATGGAGGCCCAACCGGTAGCTGGTGACTCTGCAGCATGTTTTGCTGCAGCACAACTCTCATCCCGGTACAATACCCTCACAAGTACTCGTACTTTGCTTACCCCGGGGTGCCCCCAGCATATTTCGAACCTTTTGTTTTGGTGAACGGGCACCAGTTGCTTTTGGCCCTCCAATTGCCCCGGTGGTATGATAGAGCTACTCTACTGTCATTTGCACTACCGGTAGTATAGTAGGTAGTGGGCTGGTCTGGAGGCGTCCGAGACGAAGTAGGATAATATCCAGAAGCAGGCGTGATTTAATTACCCAGTCGGGCGCGTTATCCGCAGCTTACGGGACGGTTTTCTCAAAGCCACAATAAGAACCGCTAGGGATGAGGATAGCAACTGGAATTCGAGTAGGGACACTTGCCCTCTGGAAAGTTAGTGAATAGTTAATTTAGATTAGCCTGCAAAATAACCCCTGTCTTTTACAAAAACATCTCCCCTAGCACTTGCATAAGTACTGGTGCAGCGGATTGATCAGGGTACCGTCATAGCATCCGGTCCATCAGGGATCACTCGACTTCGTGTGAGTACCGGTACAGGTATCTAGGAAGGGAATCCCTACTCCGGCATACCGGTACCCCTAAACAAACTCTGTCATTACACAGTACCGTACCGGTACCGTAAAATCTCGTAGAATCCTGTAATCTCCGGACTCAGAGACAAAAACTCCTAGGAAGGATTAGCGTGCTTTCTGACATAATATGAGATTGGCCCTTACTAGTAGACCTGTTGGATCTTATTAACTGGCATTCGCGATTCTGTACATTTACCAAACTAAACCTATCCTGGGCTGACGGGGTAATGATTCCCGCTGGTAATCTGATAGTAGGTTTCGCGGGATTTTGCGGTACTCGAGTACTGCTACTGCGGCACTGGGGTCTGAACATACGAGGTGCTCGGTTACTAATGGGGACAACAATGTGGCTTTCTATTGGTCATCAATGGTTCTGCAGACGCCGCCCTTTCTCGCATTAGTTCTTCCTGCGCTTGTGACCGTTTCGGGGGGTTTAAAAAGGGTGGCGGCTTTCGGTGGAGTCAGGTCTCAATACTCTGGCCGCTAGAGCTTGTGGTTGGTTGATGTGTGGGGGGCTCCGTTAGAAGTAGAAGCGGTGCTAGTCGTAGGTGGGGCAGCTCTTGCAGGCTGCCGGTTGTCCTGCAGACTGGGGGAGTTTCATGGTCTTCTTACAAGTGCTGTACGACAGCGGATCGTTAGAGCGTTTTTGAGATTCTTGAGAACACAGACCCATTTTTTGCGTAGGTGTTGCTTAGATAGGAAGGCCGTTGGACCGTGCTGAACTTAAAAATTTGCTTGAAACAACCGAAATGGGACTCTATTATTGCTCTATTATTATTGAGAATACGGCACTGATAGTATTGTAGATTTTCTAAAGGTTGCGAAATGGAGTCCAAAGCTCTTCAAATCTCTCCAGAGCTTGATTGCGCGATGGTATTCACCGGGCGTAGCACTGAAAGTTTCGCTTTAGATGATCAGATGTGTTGTAAACTCTCGAGTCCGGCGGCTTGCCAAGGACTAATGAAACAGGCAACCCTGAGGATTTAGAACCTCCTGTCCAGCGGGTTTTTTCCACAATATTTAAGAAATTTACAATAATACTAGATGGGGGGCATTGTGTGGATCATCTTAAGACACCTTTCGCGTTGAGTTCAATAGCGGTAGTGCGCATCACACTACAAAACCTCGAGCTCTAATTATGGTGTTTAAGACTTCTCAGGCTTCCGGCCACCTCTCGTGTATAGTATCAACCCACCGAGTGAGTGTCTGTGACGGGATATCAAGCTTTCTCGGCTAACAAGCATTTTCCATAATGCAACTGGATGCGTCAGCCACGGTAACGCCTGCCGGTCAAGAAAAATTAAGGGTCCTGGAAACTACAATAAAATATCATACAGGAAAAAAGAAGGAAGAAAAACAAAGAGAAAGCGCGAATGGCGTCTGAGCGTAGGTTGGCTGGCTGGGTCATGCTTCTCTAGCACTAACTATTCAGGTTTAGAAGTTGCATGCGGTGTGGTGGTACCGTACCCTACGGTATTCGAGTATCTTGCGTTTCGGGGATATATGATGCTCGCTTCCAGTGTTGCTACTCGCCCTCTGACCGGCTGATTAGGCGTGATACAAGTGCCGTATTGATTTCGACCTGTCGGGGTTATCATCACAAACGTTGGCCTTGTTTCTGACTCTTGGCTCCTACAGTAACATAGGTATCCTTTGGTCTGAAACAGTAGAATTCGTAGCCAGGCACGCTAAAGCCAGATTTGGCAGCAGTGAGCTGAACTTGGTCGGAGGATAGGATTTTCAGTCTGTTCAGTGCTCAAATTCACTCTTACCGGGTTTAAATATTCCTAGCAAATCGGGAAGCTTATAAAGTTATCGTTCTAGGATAGGCTTAGCGCGTCTGGCTACGGATTTGACTGTTTCAGGGAGACGAAGGGATAGTATTTTTGACACCGCTAGCTTACATGATGACATGCGGACTTCGGCTGCAGCAGCGAGAGCGGTCCATGGTTCGGTGTCTGCGGGCTGCTGCTCGAGAGATATCCCGCAAGCCTAAGATTTGCCCTCGCCCCCGGTTTCAGGAACTTACCGCCCGTACAAGTACTGTAACCAAACCGTCGGTACCCGACGGGCATGACGGAATTTACCACCCTTATTGCTCGAGTACAGTACCAGTACAAATGGTATAGATCGGAGTGAGCCGGAGACTGGTGTTTCATGAGTTCTACACTGTTATGATGAATTAAGAGTTATTGCCCACTTGTAGTACAAGTACAAGTACCAGTCTTGGCAAGTATGATCATCGGTGGTGGTTCGGTACTTTCAGGGCCAATTGTTAATGGTATCTTCCTCCATAATTGTTTCGGAAGAGCAGTGAGAAAAGCGGGGATGGGGTGAAAGAGGTCTTGTGTCAGGGAAGTGGGTAGCCTTGTGGAATCACTTCCCAAGAGGGTCTATGTCCTCTTCAGTCCGGTGCAATAGATTAAAGGAATTCAGCCCCCGGGTTGAGCAAAACGCTTTTGCAAGTATTTTGGGGTTGTCGGATTTTGGTGTGTGGCGCCTCTTTTGCATGCAAACTTGGAAGACCTACTCCAAGCTTGACATTCGAAAAATACTGTTTCAACTCCTAGAGCTTGTTGCTTTTCGTTGCCTTTACTATGCTCCTGAGAGACTGTGCCACTGCCGGATGGTACCTTACCCTGTTACTGCGGCGAGGTTTAGCTGTAATTGAACGACATTTGTGAGCACAACCACTATTCCATGACTCTTGAATCTGAGTAAAAAAGCTAAGTTAAAGCTGAATTTTGGAGGTATAGGACAGCAGCCGTGTTCATAGACGTCGTTCCGTTAGGGTGATAGTACAGGATACGCCTCTGGATTCAAGCACAATACTCCTCCCTATGGTTGCATACTGGATGAGTTTATTGGTTTGGGTTACATGGACCTGGGAACCAACCGGAGTCACTAGATAGCTCGGATCAGTTTGGACCTCTCGATCATCTGAAAAACAAGAGCCCAAGAAAAAGAAACAAAAAAAAGGAAATGGGGATAGAAAGAGGTACCGCACCACTCAGGGTATGCCTGACCCTCCGCGAACCAATTCAATCTCTCCTACATTTTCACAGGGGCCGGGTAGAAATGCATCCACTAACAATCATCCTGTAATAATATAGGCAGGCCCTGTTGGCCTTGTATGGTGCTCTAGTGATGGTTTACTGGCAGAGCACGGTGAGCCACCAGACCACAGGCTTAAATTAGGGGGTTCAATCGAGTAGAATGGTTAGGTATCGTGTCATAACTCGTTCGCGGGGTTGCGCAGCTTTTGCGGCAATGCGGGGTCGATCTGCGCTCGTAGCATAGGGCGGCCAGTCGGCCAAAATTTGGCACTTTTTTTTTGAGTCTGGGCGGTATACCGCTACAATACCGGTAGCAGTTCTTTTTTTAAAACGCTTTGGCTCTACGAGCACACCGCGGGGCGGTGTGGGGGGCGATGTTTGGGGGTTAGGCGATTGGCTGGTTATGTGCTTCTTTCTCCTCCGGCTCCCCAGCCGTTTGCGTATCAGGCCTCGGACTTTCTTTCGGGTCGTACCCTGCGGCATGCTTTCATGTATTGATGGTAGTATCGTACGATATTGTTTTTTATTGATTGTTTTTGCTTTCACATTATTATGTGCGGAAATCACTGAGGGCTCCATGAACGAAGGCCAGATCGTAGGTTTCACAGGGACGGAACCTCTTCTAGTTCTAGTTGTAGATTCTTGGGGGCTTAGCTAGCACTACATCATACTATATCTAGGGATAATAAATTCTGGGAGAATGAATTTCTTTTTTTTTTTTCCGCTGCTGTTTGACGAAAAATTATAGGGCATTACCTTGGGAGGTTCTCTCATCGCTAGTACGTCACGTTGAAATGATGTAGGGTTTGAAAGTGAAAACATCCGATATAGTCAAAAGGTGTCCAAGATAGGCCCGGTTCCGGCTATAAAAAGTTGAGCGAAGGCCTTCCGTTGTGAATTTGTGAGGGATTAGAAGAAAAAACTCTTATATTGGCGAACATGGATTGGCAAATCTCGCCAGACAATGCGACACTCTTTCCGCTTGTTTCCGGTGGTGCTGCACGAGGAGCAGCAATTGTGTGGTTAGCTGTTCATGGTTTATCACTCGTGGGCGTTGCAGCTTGTGTTGGGACATATGCGAATGTGCGCGATGACATATGGTGTAGACGGCAAAGAGTCCACATCCCCTGGCCGGCAGGCTCACTAGAATCCCTTCGGCCCTGGGGTGGTGGGCTTGGCACACCTGGTGCAGTCTCCCGAATAATTGCTATCAAATAGAAGCTGCCTAGGAGGATGTATGCCCGTGTTGTAATAAGAAAAAAACAGAAATCTATGACAGCAAATGCCCAAGATTACAAGATGTGGTAGCTAAGGAAGAAGGCGAAAAATTCAGCCACCCCCTTGTATAATATCAAGGCGTTAGGCGCACCCCTTAGGTGATATGTGAGAAGCTCGTCAAGGGTTTACCCAGCTGCCCGGCGGGATGTCATACGATGTTTAAGAGCAGGGGGGTTTTTTTTGGCACCTTGAACGTTCTGGGTTTGAGAACTATGTGTGGTTGAATTAGTGGAATTATGGGACGTCTTGGGCCAGCTCATGCCCCACAATTTCCACTTGCACGAACTATGGCTTGCCTTGTATCGTTAATCAAAATTTACTCGACACAACCCAGGCTGATTCGCCCGATCTAACGCAGCTTCCTCAAGACATGGTACACGGTCTAGGATGAAAATCACTGAAGTTGATCATTATAGCCGGAGCTTCCAAGGTTGTACGCATCTAAGGGTTTTGCTTTACATTCTACTACCGTAAAAGCTTGAATAATTGGACGGGTGCTATGTAGTCCAAAATTCCCTTCTCTACAAAGAGAGCAAAAAAATAGCAAAAACACCGCCCCTTTCTCCCTTCTGAGATAGAAAAAAACAAAAGTTTCTTGACCTTACTGAGGAGGGAAAGCCCAACGACAGAGCACACTGTCTAATTATTCAAGTTTTTACGGTAGCCTCGCGATTTTGAAGTGTGTCGTTATGTATATATATTGCTTTTTACCCACAAGACCCTTGATTTCTTTGGCTCGCTCAAGAATTAACCTTGCAATCTTCATAACAGGGCGGAGGCCTTGAATAAACGTCTTCGCACCGGTGAGCTCCAAGAACTATGTGAAGCTTGGGTCAATTCTACTGGAGACGAAACGCTGGGTGGCACTCCTGCTCATACGTCTTATCACGAGGCATGGTCGGCGAGATATAGTTCCCTGAAATGTGGTTATAGTGCCGGGGGTGTATGCATCAAGCGAGGATAGGCGATGGAATTGGGGATGAGAGTAGAACCTGGTGGGGAGCTTAGGGCACCCACAGGTGTGAGTCTCGCCCACGCGATATCTCCGGATGGGCGGATATTACGAGATTGAGTGCCTGAGGGATTTCTTCGGTGAGAGTTCTGTGAAGACTTTGAATGTAAGAGGCTGGAACTTGGGCTCTGAATCCGCGGTCATGAAGCCCTCTTATCCTCTTGATAGCCAGAATGGATCTTGAGCTGAGAAAGTAGGGCTGGTGGCAGAGTATATTCTGGAAGAGATTCATATTGGGGGTGGGGAATTTGTCCGAATGATGGGTATGGCACTGTCAGGAGGTATACCCCCACCTTTGGGAATCCTTCGAAGAATAAGTTCTTTTTCAGCTGACGGATTAAAGATCTTGTCTAGATAAGGGAACCTGGGGCGAGGGAATGACTTCCGTTGGGTAGCCATAATAATGTTTGGAGTTTGGAGATTTGGGTATAGTTCTGCTATTTGCATCTTCCGGGTTAGGCAAAGAGTTGCGAGTGGCCATATATGAGCCCTGGGCCTAAATGAACATTCTGATAATCGGATAGGATACCGGGGCGTCGGGGGTTTAAGTATTATTCTCGGCTGAGGCATAGGAGAGATTGAATAGGATTGGTTGGCTGGTTAGAGGGGCTCCTCCGGCGTCTTTTTGTGCAATCCGTAAAGGCAGGCCGTTGATGCTCTGCCGTGTTTGCTCACCAATTGTTCGTAAAGGAGTGCAGGAGACAAATTTGTCGTGAATAACTTTAACAGCCATGGCACGCTATCGGCTTCGCAAAGGCGCTACCAGAGAAGTGGAAATCCTATTGCCTAGGCAGAGTGAAAGCTTTTTAGTGACCGAAGACAAAGGTAGTATTAGCTATATGACATTGTCATGAGAAATTTCTTACGCGGGCTGGTGAAGCAGGGTTGGGGTTGGTTCGGGAAACCCGCCTTCGTGTTTTCCGGGCATTGGCTTACTTGGGCTCGAGTTAAGCCATACACCATAGAGCCCTGTTTTTTTGGTGTGTTAAATATTTACCAGCACTAGAACTTAGGTGTTTTCTTCACAATACGTCACTCGGCAAACATACCGGACTCTGAGGGGCGGCCCTGTCTTTTTCTTGCTACCTGAAACCAAAAAAATAGGGGGCTCGTCCCGCTGACTAGGCTAGAGGTACAATGGGAAGGGGCCGAGAAAACAAACCTCTCTTCGTGCTGGATGATAGGTGATTTGTCTGGCTAAGAGTTAGCACTGTTTCTCGGATGTAGTTCCTATGCTGAACACACGTTATGATGCATTAACGGAGGAGAGATTCTGGAATGCATATTTATTTAGAATCTAACAACTAGATGCCTGATATATGGTGTTGTACGTTCGGAGTCGGGCGTGCTGGCAGCTTGTAAAACGCCCGCCACGGGAGTTTGCAGCTAGAGCGGGGGAGGGGGATGTGGCCGCCAGGAGGCCTTCTATCGATAACTTGTGATATCAATAAGGCCATTCAGGAGCTTTGTTTCCTATTTGTGGAAACACCGCCGACTTTTTTTTTTTGCTTTGGCCGATGCCGATGAAAGGGTAGAAAAAAACGAGGAAGAAAAAAATAAGTTGAGGCGTGCAAATCTGAAAAGGTTCATGTGGCCGTTATAGGGCTGAGGGCTGCCTTTTGGCTGATAAAGTCAACGGTTTAGTATAGTAGCAGGCAGAGTCGGCTCTCGGCATTCAGGCCTAAATCGTCAAGCGAGGGAAGCCACACAACTTTAGTCGAAGAGTATATGCAAATGGGTCCTTCAACGAGAACAATGTCGGTGTGAAAAGAAATAGACCGCGGATAAAACATTAACTGCTGTGGCGGACAGCGAAAGTTTCAATGCATGCACTGCGCGTGAAACAGTGGCGCAGCTGTGGCTGATTGGCTACAACAGAGTTCATTGTGTTCTTGAGTGATCTGGAATCAACTGACTAAATTAACAGTGACTTGACTCGTGCAACGGCTTCCTCTCTCTCTCTTTTTTTTCTAAGAAAGTTTTCCTAATAAATTAAATTCAACTCTAGTGCAATATTAGCTAACGCTGGTAGGGCATTGCCAAAACACCTCACCCATGCGCTAGCTACTTGGGAGGAAAAGACTCGTGAAGCTCGCCCTGCGGTAGAGGAAGTGTGCCCTTTAGCGAGGGGAAACATGTTGTCGTTTGGTAGGAGAAGAGAGTCCGGACCTCAGCCCTTAGTGAACAGTTTTTTACCTTGTCGGTGTTTTCTGACTTTTGTTTTTTCAGATACTTATATGTATAATAAACACCCACTACCTCTACCCCCCCACTTCTCCCCCTTCACACCATCTCACTCTTCCCCTCTCACTCCCCCCTTTCACTCTCCTTTCACCACCCCCCTCTCGCTCTACCCCCCCTACCTGCTTTCAAGCTATGCCCTCGATCCACTATCTCCCCACTGGACTCCGAAGGACCCTCCCTGACGGAACGTCGGAAGAACTCTGCTTCGTCCTGGTGGTGGACGAGGACATTCATATGACGATTACCACAAGGCCCTACAAGCTATTGCCTATAACCGGAGGCTCTCAGATTCCTACCCGTAGTACCAGATTCCCACCGAATGAAGACTTTGTGTCATCGCCGATGGGTATGGCGATATTGACAGGGGAATTGGAGGTGCTGGTTGGTGGGCGGTTCGTGAATTTAGAAGAAAAAGAGGAAGAGGAGAAGAAGAAGAAGAAGGAAGAGGAGGAATTGGGGATTCCGTGGCGGAGGTGCTTTGAGCGAGCTGGTAGGGGTCAGCTAGAAGTGGTTGAGCAAGGAGAGCGGGCACTCGACGCTGAGGGAAACCCACTCACCGTAGACGATTACCCAGAAGAATATGTGGAGGAATGCCCCAGAGGGTAACTCACCCCCCCCACCCACTTCAATTTCTTTCTGTCTTTAACTTTACTAACGGGCGCTAACAGTCCCCCGCCATCACCAACTATCACTACCACCCACCTGTCCACCCCTCCTCACCCTCGATCGCTCGGCGGGCCCTCACCCTTTCCTTCTGCGCCCTGCCCAAGATACCCTTCTAAGTTTTTCCCGCAGCCAGATTTTCGCTCGCTCACCATTGCCGAACGAAGAGTCCGAACTCGGCTTGCCGGGGGGCAGACAATCCGATTCCCCCCCGAGAGGATCGACGTTGCTCTCGCCGAGGAGTTCGGGCGGGAGACTATGTGAGGGGAGGGGAGTGGAAGGCTTTACGGGACTTGGGATGGGCCTCCCTCGGTGGTGTCTCGGGATGTTTGAGAAAGAGGGACTACGAACGGATGGAGCGACGGGCATGCGAGAAAAAAGGAGCAAGAGTGGCATTGGAAGTCCATGGGTTTTCATTTTTTCTTGATTTTTAGTTTTTTCCCTGTTCCTTTTTTATCTCAATTTCTTTTTGCCTAGTGCGGCCTTCAAATTGATTTCTCTCTTTCTCTTTTCTGATTATCTAATATTACCTGAATTATGTAGTGGTAAGCTTAATATAGGAGAATGGAAAGAAATTATTACTAGTGAGTGAGGAGCTATGATAACCTTGTTAACTTATCTATTGCTATTTTTATGGCTAGTTGGTGGACAGGACTAGCTACTTGTGGGCAAAGTAACGCAGTTGGCCCGAAGCACGAAGCAATCGGGTGAGAGGTGAGGTTGGAATAAGGCTCAAACGTTGATGAGCATCATGGTGCAGTCTCATTGCATAGACTTTCCCTCTTCCCATTCGCAGAGCACTGGAGCCCAATAATAAACGTGATACAGGGTGAATGATAGATATTTAGCTGCAGGTATAATCCCTGTGAAAAAAAACAAGGTCTGTGCAAGTGGTTCTGTCTTGCGCTTCGCACTTACTCGAGTAGAACAAGGCATAGTCAAACCTTGCTACCCCGTATGAAATGATGTTGATTTAAAAAAAATAAAAAAATAAAAAAATTCACACCAAAACTTGTCCTGTTGTCCTGGACCACTCGCTGTGCCTGACATGTTCATTGGATCTTTGTCATCCAAGAGAGCGAAGTACAGCTATACGCTAACACAAGTAAAAGAAAGCAATGATGGAGGAAAGAAAAGAAAACCCAAGAAAAACGGTCTAGCGTAAAACCTTATAGGCATCTCTAACTAATTGTCACTTGTTTTGTTTTTGGCTTTTCACTTGACTCAGTTTTGGCCTCAAGAATGTCCATCTCTACGAGGTCAATCCTTCCCCATCCTTCCACACCCGTGTCTCCATCTTCCCATATCCTCCAATCGTCTTCCTTGCCCTCTACCTCCTTGTCCCTGTCCTTTACGTCATTGTTGAGGCATAAATCATGGACCAGCTCTTCTAAGTGTTCTGTCTTTGGGAGTCTATCGCTATACCCGGCCTCGCGAAGCCACTGAATCGTAGCGCGGACGTTTAAATCTAATATCCTTTGCGGATTCTCTGCATGGCGCACGACTACTGGGAAAAGTATCCCAAAGTCACTCTGCGATAGGTGTGCGGATTTCCTGGCGTAGTAAAAGCGTGGTTCTCTATTTTTAGCCACGTGCTGTTCATGCTCGTGCTGCCTTTCCGGAGTGGGTGAAGGGGTGGCTGTTGGTGGTATGATTTGGCCGCCTTGGTCGGAGGTAGAAGAGGATTCAAGTGTCGGTGATCCCGGTGGTGAGAGGAGGTCCTTATTCGGATGGAAGGGTTTAAACATCTCCTCGTGAGTGGCGGTATCTCCAGTGTCTTCCTCGTCCCATTTTTCGAAGATTTCGTGGTGGGGTGTACCTCTCTTCTGGCCCGGGTTTTGGGAGAGGATGCGCTTCACACCACGGAGGTTTTCCTTCCAGTGGAAGAATTCTTCGGACATTATTACTAGGACAAGGTTTGGGTTGTTCGACATTTGTGGGAGAGGTTGTTTGAACAAGTGGCTTGTTCGCTTGCCTAGCAGTGGCAGGCACCACAGATCTAGGAGGAGGAGAGGCGATGTGGCTGTTATTTGTTTGCCGAGCGGTAGGGCATCAAGGGTATTTGGGGGAAGAGAAGAGTCTGGGGCAAAGAGAGGCTTTATTGACGGCTTTGTCGGAGGTGGGTAATATATGCTTTTGAGAAACTGGATCATGGTTGCAGCACCGAAGGAGTGACCAGCCCAGATTAGCTTTCCCGGGTCTTTAACATCCAATTTTCCCCTGAAAGTTGATAACAGATTTTTTGCCTCAAGACCAATTGTTCCTTCTCTGATCTCTCCTTCGTCGCTAGACATAATCGTGCCCTCAGGAACTTCTCCGGTGCCAATTTTAGAAAGCGCCGAATAAATTAGGCCCAATTCCCACAGACGAATCTCAAGCTGCCTGTTTCTCCCATTCTCTGTTTCTTCAGAGACTTGATGGGGATAGGCTCTATAATCTACTTGAACCCTATTGTTTGTGTCCTTAACCGAGGCCTTCTCAGACCTTTCATTAATACCAGGTTCTCCTGCTTCAGACTTCCCTCCAGAAGCGTGGGTGGTCTTCGCCACCGGCACTGTGACGAAGCTGACTGGCGCGCTGCCGTCACGGTGCTCGGGTGCAACAACAATCACTCCATAAGAGGCGATGGAGCCACAAATATGCGAATAGGCCAGCCTCGTCCCACCAAGGCCATGCGAGAAAACCATAGTTGGGAATCTAAACTCTGGTAATTTTCCCCCTAGTAACGGTGCATTGGCTGTCGCCGGTAATGAAATGTAGTAGAGTGCTCGGGGGAGATACCTATTTTATGCTTGGTTTTGATTAGAATTATTCCGTGTTGCTCCAGGCCATCAGGGGGAAGAGCTAACGTACGATACTATTTCCGCGAATCCAGAACTTACTCCCAGAAACCGTGCGTAGCCGCTCAGGTACTCCCGTTGGTATGGTTCTGGAAGCCATCTGATGGGTTTCTTTGCCGTGTTACCAAGCCATCCCGCTCTGGTGGCTGAATCGGACTTTTCTGCTGGGTAGAAAACCCGAAACTGTACCGTTTCGACCTTAGTATCTGGTGGCGGCGCCTTGGAGGCCGGCTCTAGCGACGATGCCGGAATCTCTAGTTCGAATGAGCCAACATCGTAAGGGCCGGGATAGGTCGGGAATTGGGGGATTATGCTCAAGCGTGATAGGAATGACATTCTCAGTTAGAAGGATCTATAAAGCATGGAAGAGGTGACGGGGACAGATGTTTGGCGCATGGATGTTAAAGGGGGAGAACATGATGGAGCGGAATGACGTTGGATTTAGGCTTCGGAGCCAGGAACACCGAGGCTGGTAACCCAGCACGTGGTCACCCTTCTTCGACCGCAGATCGGGTATTTTTTCGATTTTTTCGATTTTTTTTTGTCCACTGTCTCTGACAGAACGTCTTGCGGCGGCGAGTATATAGACCGTCGATGCAGTTAACCATAGCGCGACATCAATCCGTGTTCCTCCGTCAAAATCTACTCCATTATCTTGGGTTTACTTGTACGAATTACTGTACCATACCCTTGTGCCCACACAAAGGCCCTAGGTGTGACACCCCGTGTTTAGAGGGGCACCTTAGTAGGCCGGCCTATATTTTGCCGTGAAGATATGAACTTTTATCTCTGGAACCTGGGCGTCGCGTCCACCCCTTCCTAGTGCCAGCATGCCCGTAACCTACCGTATTTTACCTACCTTATGCTAAGCTCGAGAAGGGGTTTTCAAAACTCGAGAATCGAGACAGAAGCACCGTGGCCGCGGCTATGTATCACAGTAGGTTCTAAGGAATTCTTCAAGAGTATTCCACTCTCCCGGATAATGGGAGCATTCGGTGCCACCTACAATGGTCCCTGGCTGCTCTTAGGAAGGCTCCCCAGGGGGTCGGGTCCCTGCCAACTATGCTAGGAAAGCGAAGGTTTAGCAAAAGCACAGTTCCACGTAGCAGGAAAAATTTTCCAGCAGTCCTAAAGTAAACCCTCTTAATCCTATCATTGCTTCGGTGCACCAAGGCTTTGACAATGATATATGGGCCTTCTGAAACTGGGAGGCTGTGCTTACTTGCATGTGCAAGTGCAGGTATAAACTTGGTGAAGTGCCTGCATTATTGCACTTGTTCCTACGGTCGAATGTTCGGACGGAGGTCCTCATAGTCCTCATCATGAAAAGTCACCCATAGCTTGTTCCCTAAAAATGTGGATATTTCGTCGATGGAAGATTATTCGATTAAAATGTGTTGTAGTATATGCAAGCAAACGAACCAGATACCAGTACTATAAAAACAACCCTTAAAGTCCAAATCTCTTTTTCCTCCTCTCTTCAACCCAAACACCGCGTGCTTCGCTCTTCCAATCCTCCAACTTTGGTATTCCTTCCTCACCTTCAACCCAGACAAAGTAGTTGTCCAACATTCCATGCCAGACATCCTCGAGCCCCGTCTCAGGATTCATCGCGCTTCCAAAAGTGACGTGGTGGACCAATTGCTTCTGTTTCCCATGCTCTACTCCGCCGCCCTTTCCAAAATACGCATTGAGCAGAAGAGGTAACCACTCCACTGTTTCCTCCCACATTTGGGTGAATGGTATTTTTTCACCAACCACGGAGCTAGTGTAATCCGGGGATGCCGGATACCATTCTGGTCTCATCTCTTCGGTCCTAAATGAGGAGGGAGTTAGGGTCAATTAGTTGAGGTAAAAAAATGGGAGGTAAGTACTCAGCAGGTTCTCCTTCCCATTTGGTCACGGTAAAGACGTGGATTTCCAGGACCGGTAGAGTTGCATCTGCGATTGCTTCCAAGAACAAAATTCCATGGTAGGAAAGGTCTGTACCCTTGATGCAGGATTCTTCCTATTTATCATTCTTAGCTTTAGCTCACAGGTGCAGGTGGGGCAAAAGTCCACTAACCTGTAACTCACGAATGGCTCCCTCAAGAATGGTTTCATTCTCCTCCACTTTTCCACCGAAGCCATTGTCTATCATTGTTAGCCATATACTTGATTCTCCAATTTCATCGGAACAAGGGAAGACGTGACTCACATTTCCCCATACCAAACCCCCTTTTCTTATAACCAAGGAGAACCCGCTTGTTCTCGAGGTCCAAGGGCATTATGAGGGTATAGAGCTTCCTTTTGGTAGGAGTGTAAGCGGACATTGTAGTGGCTCTTTTACCCAGCAGCGTAATTTCAAGGACGGTCGAGGGGATGGTTTGTTATGATTTGAGTAGGGCGCGGTAGAGTTAAGGCTACAACGGATCCGCCAATATCAGTGCGGAGTAAAGATTTTCCGTCATCCCCCGTTTCCTGTAAGCCCTAACCCAACCCTAAGATATTCAAGGGTCCCTAATCATCCGGAGATATGATGCCATTCTCATGCTCTAGGGGATATAGAGGACAAGTAATGGCCAATGGGCGAACCGCTATAGCTAAACTTCTATTTAAAAAGGCTATATAATATATAGGAAGATTCTCCACAAAATGTAAACTATAGGTAGTTCTAAGAACCAAATATGAGGCTAAAGGCAGAAAGAAATAGTTGAGATGGAGTTGTGCTAGTACTGAGCAGTAGAAACCTCATTATAAACAACATTTTTGTGCGATAAAGGCAATTCCCTGCAGCTATCATACCAGGTAACATATAGAAATCTGAAAGGAAGTTGAAGTCACATCATGTGAACACACATGTCGTAAGATGTCCGTTAGAAAATATGTATTTAAGGAATAAGCACTTAAAACTTCTTGTTGTTTCCGTTATAACTATCATACTCCTATTACTTAAATTTTGAGTATTTAATAATCGACGAGAATCTACTACTATGAGTTTGCAGCTGGGCAACCTTTTTTATTTTATAATTTCAAAACGAATGATTTTGCCTAATTTCATTGCTTTAATCATTAATAACTGAATTATCTGTTTGGTTTAAAAATGACAAGTAATCAATCTATCAAGAGCTTGGTACAGGAAGATGTCATTTATTATTCGTAGCTGCATCTACCTGCCTTCTGCAACTTCACTCATCTTCTAGTTAAAGTAAATTAGAGCTGACATTCTGTTCGTATTCCGATTTGTTGCTCAATATTTAATTTATTTTATACCATCCTTATTCGTAGATATTATGGTCCGCTGGAATCATGAATCGTGGAGGAAGCTACTTTAGTCTTCGGGGTGTGCTGCTCCCCTACCGGCATATGTTGCCGATAGGTATTTCTCTGCGACCAATTGATACCTTCTTTACTAAAGCAAAACCATAATAACTGCCTTTGTACTTGCCTATTCATGGGGCACTCTATCCATACGATGGGAACATCCTGAGTATTAGATAATGGTGGGGAATGAGAGTAATACCGGTAATCAGTGGCAAGCTGGTGTTTAGGACACCAATCCGCTGCCATCCGGATGACTCGAAAGGGTTTAGGGTGTGAGCACCGTTTCAATCAGATCTGGCAATTTATGACACCTGCTACCTACCCTATGCGTCCCTCACATCATGCCAAGACCGACCCCATATTTTGTCCAAAAGTTTCCAGGTGTCCTCATCAACCCCACGGGAGTTAATCTCTGAACGGATCTCGCATAGGTGGCATTTACATTGCCTATGTAAACCACTCCTTACCAGCTCTTTACTTCTCTGCTTGCTTCTTTATTCAGTCTTCGATTTTTCTTCCAATACTACTACTCTCGAGCTCCTCATCATCAGCCAAAAAATACACAGCTATGGTTCTCCTCCGAGAGCTCTCGCTCGCAGCATTCCTTGCCCTAGCTGGCAGTGTGAATGCCTTTTATGGGAAATCTAGTGGAGTTATCATGCTTGATTCGAAAAATTTCCAGAGGGAGATTTTAAATACTGAGCATGCTTCTGTGCGTTGCCGCTCTCGTTTTGGATGCTGTTGTAATTGGGCTGTTGATGAGCTAGTGAGCTAATAATACCGGAGGTGATAGATTGTCGAGTAAAGCCCCCGTCAACCCAGCCTACTCATGGTTTCCCCTCTTTTTTGATGTATTCTGAAGATGCTGAGATAGACTTTTCCATGAAAAAGATTCTTCGCGCCATGGTGTCAGTTACTTCTCTCCCTAGAGCTTTCTTGCGTGGGCTTGTGTTCTGACATTTTCCGCAGGCGGGCACTGTCAAAACCTTAAACCGATATACGAGAAGGCCGCGCAATCCCTCAAGGGCCTCGCAAAGGTAGCTGCAATCGATTGCGACGAAGAAAAGAACAAGAGACTCTGCGGAGAATACGGGATACAGGGATTCCCCACCTTGAAGGTCTTCAAGCCAGGAAAGAAGAAGGGGAAACCAATCATCGAGGGTGCGCAAGCAAAACAATACCAATTGTGAAGGAAGGGGTCAACGACTTACGCTTAAAAGACTACCAGGGTGCCCGGAAAGCCGGTGCTATCGTCAGCCATGTCGCCGAGCTCATTCCGAACCATGTTACCCGAGTCACGGACGCCAAATTTGACGACTTCCTCTCTGAGAATAACGAAACAGCGAAGGCGATCTTATTTACCAACAAAGGTGCTACCACGCCCCTCTGGAAAGCTTTGGCGATTGACTATCTTGGGACCATGGGCTTTGCTCAGATCCGCGACAAGGAGAAACGTGCAGTCGAAGCCTTTCGTATTACCAGATACCCCACAGTCGTGCTCTTGCCAGGTGGAGATGCAGAAGGAATAGTTTATGAAGGCAGTGGATTCTCGAAAGATGCATTGCTAAAGTTTTTCCAGGCCACTGTGCCACTAACCGAGGAGACATCCTCCTCAGCGGAGCCTAGCAGAGAGGAAGCCTCGAGCAGTACCAAAGAGAGCAAGACTACCACTGTCAAAGAAACTCCAACCCTGAAACGTAAGTACCATCCATCCACCTATCCATCCACACACAATTCTTACAAAAGTCTAACCCCTCTCCACAGCAAAACCCACAATCCCCACCCTCGAAGACCAAGACTCCCTCACCTCCGCTTGTCTCCAACCAAAGTCAAAGACCTGCATCCTAGCAATCATCCCTTCTTCAGCGTCTACCGACGTCCTCACAGAAGTCTACAGCAAACTCCTCTCCCGCAGTCCCGCCGGCGCTTTCAAAGTCTACATTCTCTCAGCTGAATCTGCCCATGCCCAGGAACTCGCCGAGAAGCTGCTCGTGGTTGGCGGTGGGACAAAGTTGGTTGCGTTGAACGCGCGCCGTGGATGGCTCAGGAGGTTCGACGGCGATGTAGATAGTGAGGAGGGCGTGCTTGCTTGGCTAGACGCTACGAGGCTGGGCGATGGCGCCAAGGAGAAGCTACCTGCTGGATTTGTCGTTGAGGAAAAGGAGGAGGAGGAGGAGGGACGCAGTGAATTGTAGTTCTTCTCTTCTTTTTTTTCACTTTTTTCTGGCCACAACTTTTCGGAAGCTGCATCCCCCGTCCCTCAGATTGAGGAAACAAAGTGCCAATAAATAAATAAATAAACAATCATTTTTGTTTTTGTTTTATTGTTGGAATTGGTGTTTCGAGGGCCATATAATGCCTCTATTACCATGAAACTACGAGTATTGTGTTTACCGGAAACCATCGATTCCATTACAATTATATTTGTGCACTATGATACAGGTTCTGTACAGCACAGAATTACTCCTGTGGGCTTATATCACCAGGCCTTGACCTCCGCGCTTTGAAAGGCAAATAGACGGACACCGTTCTCATTTCGTACGTAGGAACTGGACCTTCGCAAACAGGATAGGCCTAAGGTCCGGGACCATTGGAACGATGGACGTCCTTTTCTCGGCAGTGTGGCCAACTCAAGTTCACACCCGGGCGGTATCTATAATATCATAGATGAACTATTATAGCTGCCGGTACCAGTATAAT
>QOVD01000270.1:0-35800 GCA_003521225.1 Tuber microsphaerosporum | reverse complement strand
GGCTAACATTGTTGAACAGGCAAAACCTCCAACTACCACTGTTACCTCTACCAAAGCCTCCAGAAAGCAATCAGAGCCCACCCCAGAACCTGAGAGAACATTGATTCTGAAGCCTACCACTCCTCCTGCTAACTTTAACCCCCTTCATATCAGAGAGTCCATCAACAGTGCCTTGACTAAGGCAAAAACTGACTATTACTGTGATACTTGTTAGACTTTCTGTCAACAATAACATAGTGATTGAGGTGAAACCTGGTCACACTGCAGCTGAGCTCAAAGAGAAGGAGAGTGTTTGGAAACACTTGATACCTGGCTTGCAAGAGATAGTGGTTAGAGAAAGATGGTATAAGCTGGTTGCTCATTCTGTTGCTACTGACTTGATTGTGGCAGACAATGAAGAGACACAGATGGCAGCATTCAGAGAAGACATTGAAACTTACAACCAGGATATTGAACTTGCAGCCCCACCAAGATGGTTAACCAAGCAAGAATTCAGAATTGGGAAGTTGCACTCCTCACTTGTCCTATCCTTTAAAACCCCCAGAGAATTGAAGCATGCACTGAGAAACAGACTTGTGATTGCAGGCACTTCAGTTAAAACAACTGAATTTCTTGACATCAAACCTACCACACAATGCAGAAACTGTCAGAAGTTTGGCCACCATCAGAGAACATGCAGGCACCCTACCAGATGTCAATTATGTGCTAGTCAACACTATACCATCCTTCACAAGTGCTCTTCATGCCAGTCAACCAAGGAATGTTCCCATATCCAGTTCAAGTGTGCTAACTGTGAGGGCTCTAACAAGGCTACTGACCACAGGTGTGAGGTTTACAGGAACTTAGTGAGAAAATCAGAACTTCCAACCACTGACAATCCTACCCATTCCTTATGAAAGGCACACCACTTACTATTGTTCAGCACAACTGTGCAAAGACCTATGAAGTATTGACCTCACTCCTTCACTACACTAATGGTTTAGCAGATATAGTACTAATCCAGGAACCCTGGCTGGCTCCTGACTGCACTCCTTACTCTCATCCTGCCTTTTTTCTATTCTTCCTGATACTGCTGATAATGAGAAACCTAGGACTGCTGCCTATGTCAGCAAATCTAGACTTGACATTCTTTGTACTTACAGATCCTACCTTCTTCCTCACCTTGATGGTGATGTGCTCCCTCTCCAGATTCTGGCTGGAAAAGAGAAGTTTACCCTTTGGAATATTTACAATGAAAGAAGGAAGCTGACCCCAGACTCTAGATCTCTCTACACAATGGACAGAACTCTGCACCAGCTGCATATTCCAACCCATTGTATTCTATGTGGTGACTTCAATGCTCGCCATAGTTTGTGGAATTCAGCTATTCAACAACAAATCAGAGGTGATATCCTGGTAGAATGGTTTAGAGCTAACAACTGTGATCTAGTCAACCAGCCTGATGTTACCACCTATAACTACAGACATGGCTCTGGCAGTTCAATCCTGGACCTTACTCTTGCAACCCAGGATATATTTGACAGAGTAGTGGATTGGGCAGTGGATCTGGATGCACACACTGGAAGTGATCATGAGGTGGTAAGATTTACCCTTGTGCTTGACACTGACAACTTGGTTCCCAGTCCCATGAGCAACAAATACAACTGGCAGAAAGCAGATTGGAAATCTTTCAATACCACACTTCAATCACAAATGGCTAAGTCTTCCTCTATTTTCTACTCTTGTCTAACAAGCTCTACAACTTACTCACTTGATCAAGCTGCTCTCATACTTAGAGATTCCATTCACCACTCACTCCAACTACATGTTCCTCTCAGCAAACCTTGTTCAAGATCCAAGAGGTGGTGGACTGAAGAATTCACAACATTGAGACAGGAAATGGCCAGAAAGCATAGGAAGTGGAAATCTACCAGACAAGAATATGAGCATGCTAACTACAAGAAGAGCAGAAACAGATACTTTACAGCAATTAGGACCAGCAAAGCTAACTGTTGGCAGAATTTCCTTAACTCTGCCCAAGGACAAGATATCTTTACAGCAGTTAAGTATACCAGACCAACACAATCCTTGAAAACTCCTACCCTCTCTCTTGGTGAACAGTGTGCTACTGACTTTGACAGCAAGTGTGAGTTATTCAGAAATAGCATGTTCCCAGACCCTCCAACAGCCAAGGTCAACTACAGTATTCATGACACAGATATGGATAAGTGTTTTCCCTGGCATGATATTACTGAGAGTGAAGTTAAAAATGCAATCTTCAACTCTACTCCAACCAAGGCACCAGGACATGATGGTATTAACTTTCTCTGTTTAAGGCAAGTGTATCATGCAATTCCTACTCATCTGACAGATTTGTTCAATTCACTACTGAAAACAGGTTACCATCCTCACTGTTGGAGAGAAGCTACATGTGGTATTATCAGAAAACCTAACAAACCTGACTACTCTCTTCCTAACGCTTACAGACCAGTCTCTCTACTAAACTGTTTAGGCAAGATCTCAGAAAAGATTATGGCTAGGAGACTAGCATACATGGCAGAGACTCATGGTCTACTACACAGTGAACAGATGGGAGGAAGACCTGGCAGGAGTTCAGTTGATGCAGTCATGGCCTTGGTGCATGATATTCAGCAAGCAAAGTGTAATGGTAATGTACTCTCTGCCCTATTTGTTGATGTCAAAGGTGCTTTTGATCATGTGTCTAGAATTCAGCTGCTACTAGTACTTCAATCTCTTGGATTCCCTCCACCAGTACTCTCATGGACAGACACCTTCCATTCAGACAGACAACTAGGCCATGAAGAGGGCAGCTGGACACCACTTTCATGGGATAACTATGGATTTGGGTTTTATTCGGAGTGTAATGCTCACTGGGTACAGTGTGGGTTGATGCATATGCGGTATTAAACATTATTAATTTTATTTTTGGAGCCTAGTGCTCGCGGTAGCAGGCTGTCACCATTATCCCGTTGTGAAAGATAATGCCGTCATCACTGCTCTCCGCACAGAAAAGGAAATAAAGGTTGCGGTTCATCATCCGGATACCATCCCGCGTCATGTCGTGCCATGCCCCGATCGGGACAATCACAGTGATAGGGAGGAGGGTGGTCCCTCCTGTCACCTCGGTTCGCTGGGTGGTGGAATCGTAGAGAACCTCGGCGTTTGGTCCAAGTGCGGCACCTACAGCGGTACCGCCGAGGGAGATAAACCCCTAAACATGAGGGTGGTAGAAGGGGGCGGTATTGGCACCGCGAAATACAGTGGTTGCATCGGGTGGTGGGTTTGGGAGTGGGGGTGTGACTTGAGTGCCAACCATTTGCACTTCATCGTCAGGGGGCAGGGGGAAGGAGAACCCAGCACGAGGCATCAGGTCATTGGTGGCGGGGGCTGCAAAGGTCGGGGAGAGGATCTCTATTGGCCCGGATGCCACCAGCACCCGGTGCAGGAGTGAGGCGGAGATTCGCAACTCAGCCTTGATGGTGAACGACTTGATGTACACCTGGGAGGGGTCCCTGAGAGGGGGTGTGAGATGGGGCGAGGTGTTGAACACATCGCAGAGTGGGTACCAGATGTATGGCCCCCTCGCGGCCAGGGTGGCGATGTCGTCGACCGTTGTAGGGGACATGTCCGACTGGAGCCGGACATTCCTCCACCGTCGCTCGGAGTGCACCGGCATTCTCATCTTCCTCAGCGCTCCGGATCCTCGCCCTGCACTCGTTAGATTAATAGCCTGGAAACCTGTTATCACCGAACTCACCCCATACGCCCTTGGCGGTCTTGCGCCCTTTGCGATTCATGCCCTTCATTGTTCCGCTATTGCGCGCTTTGTAGCTGCGCGCCTGCTTTGTCTTGCGCCCGGCCGGTGGTGCTGGCCCCTTGTTCAGGGGTGTGAACTTTTGTCGTTTGAGGGTGACCCCCAGTGTCAATGTGAGGGTTCTCCTTCGGCGCTTGGGTGCCATCTTGGATGTGTGTGGGAAGCACGGGTGTGGGCGCCTGATAGGTGGTGTGAGCGATTTATGTATTGATGGGAGGTGTGGGCGGTGCAACAGGAAATGCGGATGGTGTGGGTGGGTGTGAGGGGTTAAATACGGCTCGATGGCCAACTTTTCTACATCTTTTTTGACCCACTTCTTGCATTGACAACGCATTTCCCACACCTCTTTTCCAAAGACTACCATACAATATGTCTGAATCCTTTTCGACTGTCTGGGAGGAGATCGAGGGTGTGGAATCTGGTCCAGCCTCTCGCCCAGCCTCACCATGTATCGCCGGTCCCTCTGGGATGTATCCACACCGCCCTAGGCCCGATGACGTCGGCGGCACGCGCAACCTCTTTCCTGGAGTCGGCATCACTACCTTTCCCTACACCTTCGATGCCGATATCCCACTCGACTGTCGTGCCTCGAGCACCGCCTCCACCTCCAGTATGCCGGGTACCTATGCCTTTGTCGACCGTGGTGTACACTTTGCCATGATGATGTCCGCTTCCCTCTTCTGGGGCCATCTTGGTCTCGGTGTCCCACCGAGGGTCATTGGCGCACCTGCCCTGCCTGCCCCTTCCCAGTCGACACCCCGTTGGAACCAGTATTCCGATTGGAGTGGTGAATTGACGCCCCTGCCAACCCCCGATGCCGTCCCCTTTGCCGTGGATATGATGTTCTACCAGCGCTACTGCTGCAACAGCAATCTGTTTACCGACGTCGCGATGGAGATGGCCCACTGCGTGGATATCACCATTCTCGCCGACCTCGCGATCCCCCTTGTCACCTGGTTCGCTGCCATGTACGGCCAGCGTTACCCAGACTTTGCGGACATCTGCCCCTTGATGCTCCTCCACCAGCGCCTGGTGGAACGGATCAATCGTTCGGTGCGGGGGAATCGGAGAAGGGCTGGGGCAGGGGTGGCGAGGACTCGGAGGCAGAGGAGGGCACGGGAGAGGTACCTGGGGGCGAGGGTGGGGCGGTTTGACAATAGGATCAAGGCTCTGAGGACCTGGTTCCTGTTGGAGGTGGGTGATGCTTGGGAGGATTTCCTCAGCCCGGATGATCGCATCTGCTATCAGCAGGTGCATGACGGGCGGGAGGAGGCATGCATGGATGCCTTGGCGGGATTGGGGCTGGCTTGGGGGTGGTAAACTTTGGTTTAGTTTAGTTTGGTTTAGTTTAGTTTAATTGACTTGGTGTAATTGATTACTCGGTTTCCCATGGTATATATTTGTAGAGGGTGATGGATGTCAAAGCATGGCTCCCTCATAGACTTTGTCTTTATTGTGGAATACTATCGGCAGTGGCGCCTTTGGAACAATAGGTTGATATTGTTGGGCTATGACATTCAAAATGTGATTTTGATTTATGAGTAGTGCTGCTAGCGCTGCACTATTACGAAATGTGTTTGGATCACTTGCAGTGCCCACTTGTACCAGTGAGACCTTCGGTGACTGTGTTGCGACCACGCGGCTCCGCCACGCGGTCCGTGTGTTGGACCTGCATGGATTGCGGTAACGGTTGTACTCTTGGGTCGTACAATCCTCACATTCCTGTGTTGCTCGTGCAAGCGCCCTGCAGGCGCATATGACTCACACAGCCCTTATGATTCACTGAACGTGTAAGGTCTGCTCGCCGTTGCGGTATTTACCACGCAAGGCTCAACGGGGCGCAGCCTCAGAGATAAGGGTTCCACCATGATCCGGCAGCTTCTATCGACATGTATGCCTGACTACGTCATCATAGGCACCCCTGGCGTGCAGGGGTTGTCGTTTCTGCCAATGTCGATCAACTATCATTTTCTCGATGCTCGAGAGTGGCAGTGGTGTGGGTGCCAATATGCACGCTGCGCTGCATTGGGGCACCATAGCACCAGCCAATCATGTGCGCGCTTTGCGCCGTGTGCTGCGCACTATGCACATTCGGGCACTTGGCCTGTAGGCCTTAGAGTATGACTCAGTGCATGAGTCATGTGCCTCCCTCCCAGTGGTTGCGTTTCAACGGGCGTTGCTCAGGGCGAAGGGGGGATTGCCTAATCGGGCGGTTCGCTTGTACCTACCCTTTAGGCCCAATTAGGAAGGTGAGTCGCACAAGGTGCGAAGTACCTCTTCACCCACTTTCAGCGGCGAGGAACATCGAGAGTCGATAACCCTAACCCACTAAAGGGGATAGTTTTTTATCCCCTCTCGATCCCCTAAGTACCTTCCCATACATGTTAACTAGCAAAGTACCTTTAAAAAGGGGAGGGGATAGTTGTCCCTAAGAAACAGTAATATTAGCTGAAGGGGATCTCAAAGATCCCCTGTTTGCCAAGACTCCGTCTCGTCAAACTCGCTGCTGTTTCTTAGGGTGGTTACCGCACAATGTCAGTTTGCTGTGTCGCTGCCACCAACCTCGACTTGACGATACTCGGTTGCCATGCAATAGCGGCGCAACACAATTGTCTTTAAAATAGGAGGTGTTCCCCTCCCGTTGTCACGATGCTTTTCCCAAACACAATCTCACAATAGTCCTCCACTCCCCACAATATCTGTACCGTACATGTTCACCATGGAGTACATTCTTAACTCCCAATCCTCCCGCTCCGCTTCCGAGTCGGTCAGGTCTTCTGATCTCGACTGTCTCGATGATGCTCCCCTCTTCCCTCCCAAACCCTCACCGGTTGACCATGTATCGCCAACCCCAGCTCCTCCTGCTATCGGGCTGGTGTGGGAGACTCCTCCTCCTCCTGCTCTCATCGCTACGCGGATTGCTATCGTACCAGTAGATGATGAGATACTCGAGCAGCGCGGTACACCCGAGGCCGAGATGGTGCCCATCCAGCGTGGCGCCAGGAGGGGTCAGTTGCGCCAGCGCAAGACCCCAGGATTCAGGGGGAAGTCGGTGCTGCTCACCTACCCCAACCTCGACTAAAAGCCTACGGTGAATGAGATCCATCACCAGTTTGCGAAGCATCGCTATCGGCTGCGCGAGCTTGTGGGGTGCTTTGAGCGCCAGAAGGCGGTCCGAGGGGAGGATGGGCAGATTGTTAGCGAGGGGAAATGGCACATGCACATCTTCGGTCATCTATGCCTCAACTCGAGGGAAGCGCCTCCAAACATCAAGGATGTGCGAGCCTTCGACATCAGGCTGGATGGGCGCATGTGTCATCCGAGCATCTCACCCGCAAGGAATCACACCGATGTCTGGTAAGGGACCAACTCTCTGGGCAACCACTATGGCGCTAACACATTGCTCAGGTGCTATGTCAAGAAGATTGGGAACCACGAGTTCCACACCAAGCCGGCACCAGGCACTGCCAAGAATGCCGGTGATTGCGATCCCTCCTGCACGGTGGAGGGCCAGCGGAAGGGTCCCATCCATTGCAATGGGGATCCTCAGGATCAGGAGGACTGGGACACCACGGATCTCTGGCCAACCATTGCCGATCCGCGTCGAGATATCGTCAAGTCAGACGATAGTATCTCCAAATGGGACACCATGGCGAAGGCTGCCACCAGGAGGGATTTCGACGTTCTAGCACCACAGCTCATACCCTGCGAGTGGATCCTCAACCGCCCGTCCATTGAAATGCACAAGAACCTTGTGTATGGGCAGGCCAGGATCAACGACATCGTCCCTTACACCGATGTCAACACTCGAGCCTACCGGGAGATACCCATCATCACTGGCTGCTTTGATCGTTTTGTTCACAACAGCCCTGACGATCGCCAGCGATGTCCCTCGCTTTGCCTTGTCGGTCGCTCTGGATTGGGCAAGACCGATTATATCAGGCGCATGGGTGACCATGTCTACTTTGACGCCAAGATCTCGTGCAAGCCCATGAATCCGGACGCCAGGTTCATGGTCTTTGATGATGTACCCTACGAGAGGTATGATGGGGCTGGCAACTGGAAGCAGTACTACAGTTGCCAGAAGCAGTTGGGGCTACGGGATATGCATTGGAGGGGGGAGATGATGTCGGGCCGTCCCTGTGTTTTCCTTTGTAATGAGGATGAGGATCCCACCCTGGTGGAGCGATACGATACAGAGTACCTGAGGGTTAACTGTATCTTTGTGGACCTCAATGAATCCATGTACCAGAACAGGGACGGTACATTGGATGAGGTGTACACGCCCAGGGCGACTGTGCCACTAGTGCCGGCGTGTGGGATAGACTTGGATTTCCTTACAGTGTAGATTAGACTAGATTTCATCATAGAATAGAATGGTTTTAGACTGGGTACCGCATATGTGACGGCGGATCTCGCTCACCGCGGGTCCCAACCCCCTCGAGCCACGGAGATAACTGGTTGAAGGAAGGGTTGACGTTGAATGCTCGGTTGACACATATGTGACGGCGGATGCCGCTCACCGCGGGTCCCAACCGCCTCGAGCCACGGAGATAACTGGTTGAAGGAAAGGTTGACGCTGAATGCTCGGTGTAGTCAACAACCGTTGTCATGAGAGTGGGCGTTGGTGCTTTGGCCTCGCTGGGGCTCGATCAAAGTCGGTGTGTATTACTAAATGTTCCCCACCGATAACCCCACCGCCAACCAAAGATCTTAGAAAAGATTATGGCTAGGAGACTAGCATACATGGCAGAGATTCATGGTCTACTACACAGTGAACAGATGGGAGGAAGACCTGGCAGGAGTTCAGTTGATGCAGTCATGGCCTTGGTGCATGATATTCAGCAAGCAAAGTGTAATGGTAATGTACTCTCTGCCCTATTTGTTGATGTCAAAGGTGCTTTTGATCATGTGTCTAGAATTCAGCTCCTACTAGTACTTCAATCTCTTGGATTCCCTCCACCAGTACTCTGATGGACAGACACCTTCCTTTCAGACAGACAACTAGGACTTGCATTTGATGGCCGCAAACCACTTTCATGGCGATACTACGGATTTGGGATGACTACGCATTTGGATTATATTCGGAGTGTAATGCTCAGTGGGTACAATGTGGGTTGATACATATCCGGTATTAAACATTATTAATTTTATTTTTTGGAGCCTAGTGCTCGCGGTAGCAGGCTGTCACCATTATCCCGTTGTCAAAGATAATGCAGTCATCACTGCTCTCCGCAAAGAAAAGGAAATACTGGTTGCGGTTGATCATCCGGATACCATCCCGTGTCATGTCGTGCCATGCCCCTATCTGGATAACCACCGTGATGGGATGGAGGGTCGTCCCTCCTGTCACCTCAGTTTGCTGGGTGGTGGAATCGTATAGAACCTCAGCGTTTGGTCCAAGTGCGGCACCTACTGCGGTACCGCCCAGGGAGATAAATCCCTCAACATGAGGGTGGTAGAAGGGGGCGTTATTGGCACCGCGGAAGACCGTGGTGGCATCGGGTGGTGGGTTGGGAGGTGAGGGTGTGACTTCTGTGGCAACCATTTGCACTTCATCACGAACAGGGATGGAAAAGGGGAGAGCTGCCCGAGGCATCAGGTCATCGGTGGCGGGGGGCGCCAAGGTCGGCGAGAGGACCTCTATTGGCCCGGAGGCAACCAGCACCTGGTGCAGGAGTCATGCGCCGAGACGCAACTCAGCCTTGATGGTGAACCACTCGATGTACACCTTGGAGGGGTCCCTGAGAGGGGGTGTGAGATGGGGCGAGGTGTTGAAGACATCGCATAGTGGGTACCAGATGTATGGGGCCCTCTCCGCCAGGGTGTCGATGTCCTCGACCCTTCTACGCGAGATGTCCGACTGGAGCCGGACATTCCTCCATCGTCGCTCAGAATGCACCGCCATTCTCATGTTCCTCAGCGCTCCCGATCCTCGTCCTGCACTCGTTAGATTAATTACACGGGATGGTCCGGTCGCACAAGTTACCCCATACACCCTTGGCGGTCCTGCGCCCTTTGCGATTCATGCCCTTCATTATGCCGCTATTGCGCGATTTGTAGCTTCGCGCCTGCTTTGTCCGGCGCCAGGCCGGTGGGGCTGGCCCCTTGTTGGGGTGTGTGAACTTTGGTCTTTTGAGGGTGACCCCCCGTGTCAACGTGAGGGTTCTCCTCCGGCGCTTGGGTGCCATCCTTGATGTGTGTGGGCAGCACGGGTGTGGGCGCCTGATGGGTGGTGTGAGCGATTTGTGTATTCATGGGAGGTGTGGGCGGTGCAACGGGAAATGCGGAAGGTGTGTGTGGGTGTCAGGGGTTAAATACGGCTGGATGGCCAACTTTTCTACAACTTTTTTGACCCACACTTGTTGCATTGACAACGCATTTCCCACACCTCTTTTCCAAAGGCTACCATAGAATATGTCTGAATCCTTTTCGACTGTCTGGGCCGAGATCGAGGGTGTAGAATCTGGTTCAGCCTCTCCTTCGGCCTCACCTTACATTGCCGGTCCCTCTGGGACGTATACACACCGCCCTAGGCCCGATGACGTCGGCGTCACACGCACCGTCTCTCCTGGAGTCGGCATCACGACGCTTTCCTAAGGCTTCGATGCTGATATCCCACTCGACTGTCATGCCTCCAGCACTTGTTCCCTCGTGTCCGCTGGCTCCACCGCCAGTATGCCCCGGGCCTATGCATTTGTGGATCGGGGTGTCCACTTTCCCATGATGATGTCCTCCTCGCTGTTCTGGGGCTACCTTGGCCTTAGTGTCCCACCGAGGGGGATTGGTGCTCCCGTCCTGCCCGCCCCTTCCCAGTCAACACCCCATTGAAACCAGTATTCCGATTGGAGTGGCGAATTGACGACCCTCTACTCCCCCGACGCGGTTCCCCTCGCCGTCGATCTGATGTTCTACCAGCACTACTGCTGATACCACAATCTGTGTGCCGACTTCGGGATGGAGAAAGGGCACTGCGTGGATATCACGATTCTCGCCGACCTCGCGTTCCCCCTTGTCACCTGGTTCGCTGCCATGTACGGCCAGCGTTACCCCGACTTTGCGGACATCTGCCCCTTGATGCTCCTCCACCAGCGCCTGGTGCAACGGATCAATCGGTCGGTGCGGGGGAACCGGAGGAGGGCTCAGGGTGCGTTGAGGACCGGGAGGCAGAGGACGGCGCAGTTGAGGTACCTCGGGCGGAGGGAGGACCGGTTGGCGGTGAGGATGAGGTCCCTGAGGACTTGGTTCCTCTTGGAGGTGCGTGAGGCTTTGGAGGATTTCCTTCGCCCGGAATATCGCATCTGCTATCAGCAGGTGCATGCTGGGCAGGAGGAGGCATGCATGGATGCCTTGGCGGGATTGGGGTTGTCTAGGGGGTGGTGAACTTTGGTTTTGATTTAGTTTAGTTGGGTTTAGTTTAGTTTAATTGATTACTCAGTTTCCCTTCGTATATCTTTGTAGAGGGTGATGGAGGTCGAAGCATTGCTGCCTCATAGACTTTGTCTTCATTGTGGAAAGCAGGGACATACTGTCCACAATGGTTATCGGCACTGGGGCCTTTGGAAAAATAGGTTGATATTGTTGGGCTATGACATTCAAAATGTGATTTTGATTTGTGAGTAGTGCTGCTAGCACTGCACTATTACGAAATGTGTTTGTATCACTTGCAGTGCCCACTTGCACCAGTGAGACCTTCGGTGACTGTTGCGACCACGCGGCTGCGCCACGCGGTCCGTGTGTTGGACCTCCATGGATTGCGGTAACGGTTGTACTTTTGGGTCATACAATCCTCACATTCCTGTGTTGCTCGTGCATGCGCCCTGCAGGCGCATATGACTCACACAGCCCATATGATTCACTGAACGTGTATGGTCTGGTCGCCGTTGCAGTATTTACCGCGCAAGGCTCAACGGGGCGCAGCCTCAGAGATAATGGTTCCACCATGATCCGGCAGCTTCTATCGACATGTATGCCTGACTACGTCGTCATAGGCACCCCTGGCGTTCAGGGGTTGTCGTTTCCGCCAATGTCGATCAACTATCATTTTCTCGATACTCGAAAGTGGCATTGGTGTGGGTGCCAATATGCACGCTGCGCTGCATTGGGGCACCATCGCACCAGTCAATCATGTGCGCGTTTTGGGCCATGTGCTGCGCACTATGCATATTCGGGCACTTGGCCTGTGGGCCTTAGAGTATGACTCACTGCGCGAGTCATGTGCCTCCCTCCCAGTGGTTGCGTTGCAACGGGCGTTGCCCAGGGCGAAGGCGGGATAGCCTAATCGGGCGGTTCGCTTGTACCTACTCTTTAGGCCCAATTAGGAGGGTGAGTCGCACAAGGTGCGAAGTACCTCTTCACCCACTTTCACCGGCGAGGTACATGGTGAGTCGACAACCCTAACCCACTAAAGGGGATAGTTTTTTATCCCCTCTTGATCCCCTAAGTACCTTCCCATACATTTTAACTAGCAAAGTACCGTTAAATAGGGGAGGGGATAGTTGTCCCTAAGAAACAGTAATATTAGCTGAAGGGGATCTCAAAGATCCCCTTTTTGCCAAGACTCTGTCTCGTTAAACTCGCTGCTGTTTCTTAGGGTGGTTACCGCACAATGTCACTTTTCAGTGTCGCTTCACCCAACCTCGACTTGACGATACTCGGTTGCCACGCAATGGCGGCGCAACACAATTGTCTTGAAAATGTGAGGTGTTCTCCCGTTGTCACGATGCTTTTCCCAAACCAAATCTCACGATAGTACTCCACTCCACTAAATATCTATACCATACATTTTCACCATGGAGGACATTCTCAACTCTCAATCCTCCCTATCCGCTTCCGAGTCGGTCAGGTCTTCTGAACTGGAGTTTCTCGACGATGCACCCCTCTTCCCTGCGACACCCTCACCACTGGCCCATGTATCGCCAACCCCAGCTCTTCGGGCTATCGAACTGGTGAGGGAGACTCCTCCTCCCGTCGCTGCGCCGATTGCTATGGTACCGGTTGATGATGAGATTCTCGAGCAGCGTGGTACACCCGAGCCCGAGATGGTGCCCATCCGGCGTGGGGCCAGGAGGGGTCAGTTGTGCTAGCGCAAGACCCCAGGATTCAGGGGGAAGTCGGTGCTGCTCACCTACCCCAACCTCGATTCAAAGCCTACGGTGGATGAGATCCATCGCCAGTTTGCCAAGGAGCGCTATCGGCTACGCGAGCTTGTTGGGTGCTATGAGCGCCACAAGGCAGTACGAGGGGAGGATGGGCAGATTTTTAGCGAGGGGAAATGGCACATGCACATCTTCGGTCATCTATGCCTCAACTCGAGGGAAGCGCCTCCAACATCAAGGATGTGCAAGCCTTCGACATCAGGCTGGATGGGGGCATGTGTCATCCAAGTATCTCACCCGCGAGGAATCACACTGATGTCTGGTAAGGGACCAACGCTCAGGGCAACCACTATGGCGCTAACACATTCCTCAGGTGCTATGTCAAGAAGATTGGGAACCACGAGTTCCACACAAAGCCGGCACCAGCCACGGCCAAGACTGCCGGTGATTGCGATCCCTACTGCGCGGTGGATGGCCAGCGGAAGGGTCCCCTCCACTGCAATGGGGATCCTCAGGATCACGAGGACTGGGACACCACTGGTCTCTGGCCCACAATTGCAGATCCCCGTCGAGATATCGTCAAGTCTGACGATAGCATCTCCAAATGGGACACCATGGCAAAGGCTCCCACCAGGAGTGAATTCGACGTTCTAGCACCACAGCTCATACCCCGCGAATGGATCCTTAACCGCCCGTCCGTTGAGATGCACAAGAACCTTGTGTATGGGGAGGCCAGGATCAACGACATCGTCCCCTATACCGATGTCAAGACTCGAGCATACCGGGGGATAACCATCATCACTCGCTACTTTGATCGTTTTGTTCACAACAGGCCTGACGATCGCCAGCGCTGTCCCTCGCTTTGCCTTGTCGGTCACTCTGGATTGGGCAAGACCGATTATATCAGGCCCATGGGTGACCATGTCTACTTTGACGCCGAGATCTCGTGCAAGCGCATGAATTCGGACGCCCGGTTCATGGTCTTTGATGATGTACCCTACGAGAGGTATGATGGGGCTGGCAACTGGAAGCAGTACTACAGTTGCCAGAAGCAGTGGGGGCTACGGGATATGCATTGGAGGGGGGAGATGATGTCGGGCCTCCCTGTGTTTTCCTTTGTAATGAGGATGAGGATCCCAGGCTGGTGGGGCGATACGATACAGAGTACCTGAGGGTTAACTGTATCTTTGTGGACCTCAATGAATCCATGTACCAGAACAGGGACGGTACATTGGATGAGGTCTACACGCCCAGGGCGATTGAGCCACTAGTGCCGGCGTGTGGGATAGACTTGGATTTCCTTACGGTGTAGAATAGACTAGATTTCATTATAGATTAGATATCATCATAGATTAGATTTAATCATAGAATAGAATGGTTTTAGACTGGATACCGGATATGTGACGGCGGATCCCGCTCACCGTGGGTCCCAACCTCCTCGAGCCACGGAGATAACTGGTTGAAGGAAGGGTTAACGCTGAATGCTGGGTGTCGTCCACAACTGTCATCTTGAGATTCGGCGTTGGTGCTTTGACCTCACTGCCGCTCGATCAAAGTCGATGTGTATTACTAAATGTTCCCCACCGATAACCCCACCACCAACCAAAGATCTCAAAAAATATTATGGCTAGGAGACTAGCATACATGGCAGAGACTCATGGTCTACTACACAGTGAACAGATGGGAGGAAGACCTGGCAGGAGTTCAGTTGATGCAGTCATGGCCTTGGTGCATGATATTCACCAAGCAAAGTGTAATGGTAATGTACTCTCTGCCCTATTTGTTGATGTCAAAGGTGCTTTTGATCATGTGTCTAGAATTCAGCTCCTACTAGTACTTCAATCTCTTGGATTCCCTCCACCAGTACTCTGATGGACAGACACCTTCCTTTCAGACAGACAACTAGGACTTGCATTTGATGGCCGCACACCACTGTCATGCTGATACTACGGATTTGGGATGACTACGGATTTGGATTATATTCGGAGTGTAATGCTCACTGGGTCCAATGTGGGTTGATGCATATACGGTATTAAGCATTATTAATTTTATTTTTTGGAGCCTCGTGCTCGCGTTAGCAGGCTGTCACCATTATCCCGTTGTCAAAGATAATGCAGTCATCACTGCTCTCCGCACAGAAAAGGAAATACAGGTTGCGGTTCATCATCCGGATACCATCCCGTGTGATGTCGTGCCATGCCCCTATCGGGATAACCACCGTGATGGGAAGGAGGGTCGTCCCTCCTGTCACCTCAGTTTGCTGGGTGGTGGAATCGTATAGAACCTCAGCGTTTGGTCCAAGTGCGGCACCTACTGCGGTACCGCCCAGGGAGAAAAATCCCTCAACATGAGGGTGGTAGAAGGGGGCGTTATTGGCACCGCGGAAGACCGTGTTGGCATCGGGTAGTGGGTTGGGAGGTGGGGGTGTGATTTCTGTGGCAACCATTTGCACTTTATCACGAACAGGGATGGAAAAGGGGAGAGCTGCCCGAGCCATCAGGTCATCGGTGGCGGGGGTCGCGATTGTCGGCGAGAGGACCTCTATTGGGCCGGATGGAACCAGCACCCGGTGCAGGAGTGATGCGCCGAGACGCAACTCAGCCTTGATGGTGAACGACTCGATGTACACCTTGGAGGGGTCCCTGAGAGGGGGTGTGACATGGGGCGAGGTGTTGAAGACATCGCATAGTGGGTACCAGATGTATGGGGCCCTCTCCGCCAGGGTGTCGATGTCATCGACCTTTCTACGCGAGATGTCCGACTGGAGCCGGACATTCCTCCATCGTCGCTCAGAGTGCACCGGCATTCTCATGTTCCTCAGCGCTCCCGATCCTCGTCCTGCACTCGTTAGATTAATTACACGGGATGGTCCGGTCGCTCAACTTACCCCATACACCCATGGCGTTGCTACGCCCTTTGCCATTCATGCCCTTCATTATACCGCTATTGCGCGATTTGTAGCTTCGCGCCTGCTTTGTCCGGCGCCCGGCCGGTGGTGCTTACACCTTGTTGGGGTGTGTGAACTTTGGTCGTTGGAGGGTGACCCCCCGTGTCAACGTGAGGGTTCTCCTCCGGCGCTTGGGTGCCATCTTGGATGTATGGGGGAAGCACGGGTGTGGGCGCCAGATAGGTGGTGTGAGCGATTTATGTATTCATGGGAGGTGTGGGCGGTGCAACGGGAAATGCGGAAGGTGTGGGTGGGTGTGAGTGGTCAAATACGGCTGGATGGCCAACTTTTCTACAACTTTTTTGACCCACACTTCTTGCATTGACAACGCATTTCCCACACCTCTTTTCCTAAGACTACCATACAATATGTCTGAATCCTTTTCCACTGTCTGGGACGAGATCGAGGGTGTGGAATCTGGTCCAGCCTGTGGCCCAGCCTCACCATGTATCGCCGGTCCCTCTGGGACGTATCCAGACCGCCCTAGGCCTGATGAGGTCGGCGTCACGTGCACCCTCTTTCCTGGAGTCGGCATCACTACCTTTCCCTACACCTTCGATGCCGATATCCCACTCGACTGTCGTGCCTCGAGCACCGCCTCCACCTCCAGTATGCCGGGTGCCTATGCCTTGGTCGACCGTGGTGTACACTTTGCCATGATGATGTCAGCTTCCCTCTTCTGGGGCCATCTTGGTCTCGGTGTCCCAGAGAGGGTCATTGGCGCTCCTGCCCTCCCTGCCCCTTCCCAGTCGACACCCCATTGGAACCAGTATTCCGATTGGAGTGGTGAATTGACGACCCTGCCAACCCCCGATGCCGTCCCCTGTGCCGTCGATATGATTTTCTACCAGCGATACTGCTGCTACAGCAATCTGTTTGCCGACCTCGCGATGGAGATTGGCCACTGCGTGGATATCACCATTCTCGCCGACCTCGCGATCCCCCTTGTCACCTGGTTCGCTGCCATGTACGGCCAGCGTTACCCAGACTTTGCGGATATCTGCCCTTTGATGCTCCTCCACCAGCGCCTGGTGGAACGGATCAATCGTTCGGTGCGGGGGAATCGGAGAAGGGCTGGGGCAGGGGTGGCGAGGCCTGAGAGGCAGAGGAGGGCACGGGAGAGGTACCTGGGGGCGTGGGTGGGGCGGTTGGAGAACAGGATCAGGGCTCTGAGGACCTGGTTCCTCTTGGAGCTGCGTGATGCTTTGGAGGATTTCCTCAGCCAGGATGATCGCATGTGCTATCAGCAGGTACATGACCGGGAGGAGGAGGTATGCATGGATGCCTTGCCGGGATTTGGGCTGGCTTGGGGGTGGTAAACTTTGGTTTAGTTTAGTTTGGTTGAGTTTAGTATAATTGACTTTGTTTAATTGATTACTCGGTTTCCCATCGTAGATATTTGTAGAGGGTGATGGAGGTCGAAGCATGGCTCCCTCAGAGACTTTGTCTCTATTGTTGACATCAGGGACATACTGTCCACACCTGTTATCGGCACAGGGGCCTTTGGAACAATAGGTTGATATTGTTGGGCTATGACATTCAAAATGTGATTTTGATTTGTGAGTAGTGCTGCTAGCGCTGCACTATTACGAAATGTGTTTGGATCACTTGCAGTGCCCACTTGCAGCAGTGAGACCTTCGGTGACTGTGTTGCGACCAGGCGGCTGCGCCACGCGGTCCGTGTGTTGGACCTCCATGGATTGCGGTAACGGTTGTACTCTTGGGTCGTACAATCCTCACATTCCTGTGTTGCTCGTGCATGCGCCATGCAGGCGCATATGACTCACACAGCCCTTATGATTCACTGAACGTGTAAGGTCTGCTAGCTGTTGCGGTATTTACCACGCATGGCTCAACGGGGCGCAGCCTCAGAGATAATGGTTCCACCATGATCCGGCAGCTTCTATCGACATGTATGCCTGACTACGTCGTCATAGGCACCCCTGGCGTGCAGGGGTTGTAGTTTCCGCCAATGTCGATCAACTATCATTTTCTCGATGCTCGAGAGTGGCAGTGGTGTGGGTGCCAATATGCACGCTGCGCTGCATTGGGGCACCATCCCACCTGCCAATCATGTGCGCGCTTTGCGCCGTGTGCTGCGCACTATGCACATTCGGGCACTTGGCCTGTGGGCCTTAGAGTATGACTCACTGCGCGAGTCATGTGCCTCCCTCCCAGTGGTTGCGTTGCAACGGGCGTTGCCCAGGGCGAAGGGGGGATTGCCTAATCGGGGGGTTCGCTTGTACCTACCCTTTAGGCCCAATTAGGAAGCTGAGTCGCACAAGGTGCGAAGTACGTCTTCACCCTCTTTCAGCGGCGAGGTACATGGAGAGTCGATAACCCTAACCCACTAAAGGGGATTGTTTTTTATCCCCTCTCGATCCCCTAAGTACCTTCCCATACATTTTAACTAGCAAAGTACCGTTAAAAAGGGGAGGGGATAGTTGTCCCTAAGAAACAGTAATATTAGCTGAAGGGGATCTCAAAGATCCCCTTTTTGTCAAGACTCCGTCTCGTCAAACTCGCTGCTGTTTCTTAGGGTGGTTACCGCACAATGTCACTTTACCGTGTCGCTACCACCAACCTCGACTTGACGATACTTGGTTGCCACGCAATAGCGGCGCAACACAATGGTCTTTAAACTCTGAGGTGTTCCCCTCCTTTTGGCACGATGCTTTTCCCAAACACAATGTCACGATAGTACTCCACTCCAGCAAATATCTATACCGTATATTTTCACGATGGAGTACATTCTTAACTCTCAATCCTCCCTCTCCGCTTCTGAGTCGGTCCAGTCTTCTGATCTCGACTTTCTTGATGATGCTCCCCTCTTCCCTCCAACACCCTCACCGGTTGCCCATGTATCGCTAACCCCAGCTCGTCCCGCTATCGAGCTGCTGAGGGAGATTCCTACTCCTCCTCCTGCTGCCGTCGCTGCGCCGATTGCTATCGTAGCGGTTGACGATGAGATGCTCGAGCAGCCTGGTACACCAGAGCCCGAGATGGTGCCCATCCGGCGTGGGGCCAGGAGGGGTCAGTTGCGCCAGCGCAAGACCCCAGGATACAGGCGGAAGTCGGTGCTGCTCACCTACCCCAACCTCGACTCAAAGCCTACGGTGAATGAGATCCATCGCCAGTTTGCGAAGCATCGCTATCGGCTACGAGAGCTTGTGGGGTGCTTGGAGCGCCACAAGGCGGTCCGAGGGGAGGATGGGCAGATTGTTAGCGAGGGGAAATGGCACATGCACATCTTCGGTCATCTATGCCTCAACTCGAGGGAAGCGCCTCCAAACATCACGGATATGCGAGCCTTCGACATCAGGCTGGATGGGCGCATGTGTCATCCGAGCATCTCACCCGCAAGGAATTAGACCGATGTCTGGTAAGGGACCAACTCTCAGGGCAACCACTATGGCGCTAACACGTTGCTCAGGTGCTATGTCAACAAGATTGGGAACCACGAGTTCCACACCAAGCCGCCACCAGGCACGGCCAAGAATGCCGCTGATTGCGATCCCTCCTGCACGGTGGAGGGCAAGCGGAAGGGTCCCATCTATTGCAAAGGGGATCCTCAGGATCACGAGGACTGGGACACCACGGATCCCTGGCCAACCATTGCCGATCCGCGTCGAGATATTGTCAAGTCCGACGATAGTATCTCCAAATGGGACACCATGGCGAAGGCTCCCACCAGGAGGGATTTCGACGTTCTAGCACCAGAGCTCATACCCCGCAAGTGGATCCTGAACCGCCCGTCCATTGAAATGCACAAGAACCTTGAGTATGGGCAGGCCAGGATCAACGACATCCTCGCTTACACCGATGTCAACACTCGAGCCTTCCGGGAGATACCCATCATCACTTGCTACTTTGATCGTTTTGTTCACAACATGCCTCTAGATCGCCAGCGATCTCCCTCGCATTGCCTTGTCGGTCCCTCGGGATTGGGCAAGACCGATTATATCAGGCCGATGGGTGACCATGTCTACTTTGACGCCGGGATCTCGTGCAAGCCCATGAATCCGGACGCCAGGTTCATGGTCTTTGATGATGTACCCTTCGAGAGGTATGATGGGGCTGGCAACTGGAAGCAGTACTACAGTTGCCAGAAGCAGTTGGGGCTACGGGATATGCATTGGAGGGGGGAGATGATGTGGGGCCGTCCCCGTGTTTTCCTTTGTAATGAGGATGAGGATCCCAGGCTGGTGGGGCGATACGATACAGAGTACCTGAGGGTTAACTGTATCTTTGTGGACCTCAATGAATCCATGTACCAGAACGGGGATGGTACATTGGATGAGGTGTACACGCCCAGGGCGACGGTGCCACTAGTGCCGGCGTGTGGGATAGACTTGGATTTCCTTACAGTGTAGATTAGACTAGATTTCATCATAGAATAGAATGGTTTTAGACTGGGTACCGCATATGTGACGGCGGATCCCGCTCACCGCGGGTCCCAACCGCCTCGAGCCACCGAGATAACTGGTTGAAGGAAGGGTTGACGCTGAATGCTCGGTGTAGTCACCAACCGTTGTCAGGAGAGTGGGCATTGGTGGTTTGGCCTCGCTGGCGCTCGATCAAAGTCGGTGTGTATTACTACATGTTCCCCACCGATGACCCCACCGCCAACCAAAGATGTCAGAAAATATTATGGCTAGGAGACTAGCATACATGGCAGAGACTCATGGTCTACTACACAGTGAACAGATGGGAGGAAGACCTGGCAGGAGTTCAGTTGATGCAGTCATGGCCTTGGTGCATGATATTCAGCAAGCAAAGTGTAATGGTAATGTACTCTCTGCCCTATTTGTTGATGTCAGAGGTGCTTTTGATCATGTGTCTAGAATTCAGCTCCTACTAGTACTTCAATCTCTTGGATTCCCTCCACCAGTACTCTCATGGACAGACACCTTCCTTTCAGACAGACAACTAGGCCATGAAGAGGGCGGCCGGACACAACTTTCATGGGATAACTATGGATTTGGGTTTTATTGGGAGTGTAATGCTCACTGGGTACAATGTGGGTTGATGCATATGCGGTATTAAACATTATTAATTTTATTTTTTGGAGCCTAGTGCTCGCGGTAGCCTGCTGTCACCATTATCCCGTTGTCAAAGATAATGCAGTCATCACTGCTCTCCGCACAGAACAGGAAATACAGGTTGCGGTCCATCATCCGGATACCATCCCGTGTCATGTCGTCCCATGCCCCTATGAGGATAACCACCGTGATGGGATGGAGGGTCGTCCCTCCTGTCACCTCCGTTCGCTGGGTGGTGGAATCATATAGAAGCTCAGCGTTTGGCCCAAGTGCCGCACCTACTGCGGTACCGCCCAGGGAGATAAATCCCTCAACATGAGGGTGGTAGCAGGGGGCGTTATTGGCACCGCGGAAGACCGTGGTGGAATCGGGTGGTGGGTTGGGAGGTGGGGGTGTGACTTCAGTGCCAATCATTTGCACTTCATCACGAACAGGGATGGAAACGGGGAGAGCTGCCCGAGGCATCAGGTCATCGGTGGCAGGGGGCGAGAAGTTCGGCGAGAGGACCTCTATTGGCCCGGATGCAACCAGCACCCGGTGCAGGAGTGATGCGCCGAGACGCAACTCACCCTTGATGGTGAACGACTCGATGTACACCTTGGAGGGGTACCTGAGAGGGGGTGTGAGATGGGGCGAGGTGTTGAAGGCATCGCATAGTGGGTACCAGATATATGGGGCCCTCTCCGCCAGGGTGTCTATCTCATCGACCTTTCTACGCGAGATGTCCGACTGGAGCCGGACATTCCTCCATCGTCGCTCCGAGTGCACCGGCATTCTCATGTTCGTCAGCGCTCCCGATCCTCGTCCTGCACTCGTTAGATTAATTACACGGGATGGTCCGGTCGCACAACTTAGCCCATACACCCTTGGCGGTCCTGCACCCTTTGCGATTCATGCCCATCCTTATACCGCTTTTGCGCGATTTCTAGCTTCCGATTTATGTATTCATGGGAGGTGTGGGCGGTGCAACGGGATATGCGGATGGTGTGGGTGGGTGTGAGGGGTTAAATACGGCTGGATGGCCAACTTTTCTACAACTATTTTGACCCATACTTCTTGCATTGACAACGCATTTCCCACACCTCTTGTCCAAAGACTACCATACAATATGTCTGAATCCTTTTCGACTGTCGGGGCCGAGATCGAGGGTGTGGAATCTGGTTCAGCCTTTCGCTCGGCCTCACCTTGCATCCCCGGTCCCTCTGGGACGTATCCACACCGCCCTAGGCCCGATGAGGTCGGCGTCACACGCACCGTCTCTCCTCGAGTCGGCATCACGACGCTTCCCTACGGCTTCGATGCTGATATCCCAATCGACTGTCGTGCCTCCAGCACTTGTTCCCTCGTGGCCGATGGATCCACCGCCAGTATGCCCGGGGCCTATGCATTTGTGCACCGGGGTGTCCGCTTTGCCATGATAGTGTCCTCCTCGCTTTTCTGGGGCCACCTTGGCCTTGATGTCCCACCGAGTGTGATTGGTGCTCCCGTGCTGCCCGCCCCTTCCCAGTCAACACCCCATTGGAACCAGTATTCCGATTGGAGTGGTGAATTGACGACCCTCTACTACCCCGACGCGGTTCCCCTCGCAATCCTTATGATGTTCTACCAGGACTACTGCTGCTACAACAATCTGTTTGCCGACGTCGCGATGGAGATGGGGCACTCCGTGGACATCACCATTCTCGCCGACCGAGTGATCCCCCTTGTCACCTGGTTCCCTGCTGTGTACGGCCAGCGTTACCCCGACTTTGCGGACATCTGCCCCTTGATGCTCCTCCACCAGCGCCTGGTGGAACGGATCAATCGGTCGGTGCGGGGGAACCGGAGGAGGGCTCAGGGTGCTTTGAGGACCGGGAGGCAGAGGACGGCGTGGTTGAGGTACCTGGGGCGGAGGGAGCAACGGTTGGCGGTGAGGATGAGGTCCTTGAGGACTTGGTTCCTCTTGGAGGTGCGTGAGGCTTTGGAGGATTTCCTTGGCCCCGATGATCCCATCTGCTATCAACAGGTGCATGATGGGCAGGAGGAGGCATGCATGGAAGCCTTGGCGGGATTGGGGTTGTCTTGGGGGTGGTGAACTTTGGTTTGGATTTAGTTAAGTTGGGTTTAGTTTAGTTTAATTGATTACTCGGTTTCCCTTCGTATATCTTTGTAGAGGGTGATGTAGGTCGAAGCATTGCTGCCTCATAGAGTTTGTCTTTATTGTGGAAAGCAGGGACATACTGTCCACAATTGTTATCGGCACTGGGGCCTTTGGAACAATAGGTTGATATTGTTGGGCTATGACATTCAAAATGTGATTTTGATTTGTGAGTAGTGCTGCTAGCGCTGTACTATTACGAAATGTGTTTGGATCACTTGCAGTGCCCACTTGCACCAGTGAGACCTTCGGTGACTGTATTGCGACCACGCGGCTGCGCCACGCGGTCAGTGTGTTGGACCTCCATGGATTGCGGTAACGGTTGTACTCTTGGGTCGTACAATCCTCAAATGCCTGTGTTGCGCGTGCATGCGCCCTGCAGGCGCATATGACTCACACAGCCCTTATGATTCACTGAACGTGTAAGGTCTGCTCTCCGTTGCGGTATTTACCACGCAAGGCTCAACGGGGCGTTGCCTCAGAGATAATGGTTCCACCATGATCCGGCAGCATCTATCGACATGTATGCCTGACTACGTCGTCATAGGCACCCCTGGCGTGCAGAGGTTTTCGATTCCGCCAATGTCGATCAACTATCATTTTCTCGATGCTCGAGAGTGGCATTGGTGTGGGTGCCAACATGCACGCTGCGCTGCATTGGGGCAGCATCGCACCAGCCAATCATGTGCGCGCTTTGGGCCCTGGGCTGCGCACTATGCACATTCGGGCACTTGGCCTGTGGGCCTTAGAGTAGGACTCACTGCGCCAGTCATGTGCCTCCCTCCCAGTGGTTGCGTTGCAACGGGCGTTCCCCAGGGCGAAGGGGGGATTGCCTCATCGGGCGGTTCGCTTGTACCTACCCTTTAGGCCCAATTAGGAAGGTGAGTCGCACAAGGTGCGAAGTACCTCTTGACCCACTTTCAGCGGCACAGGTACATGGAGAGTCGATAACCCTAACCCACTAAAGGGGATAGTTTGTTATCCTCTCTCGATCCCCTAAGTACCTTCCCTTACATTTTAACTAGCAAAGTACCGTTAAAAAGGGGAGGGGATAGTTGTCCCTAAGAAACAGTAATATTAGCTGAAGGGGATCTCAAAGATCCCCTTTTTGCCAAGCCTACCTCTCGTCAAACTCGCTGCTGTTGTTAGGGTGGTTACCGCACAATGTCACTTTGCCGTGTCGCTGCCACCAACCTCGACTTGACAATACTCGGTTGCCACTCAATAGCGGCGAAACACAATTGTCTTTAAAATCTGTGGTGTTCCCCTCCCGTTGGCACGATGCTTTTCCCAAACACAATCTGACGATCCTACTCCACTGCACCAAATATATTTACCGTATATTTTCAGGATGGAGTACATTCTGAACTCTCAATTCCCTCTCTCAGGCTCCGACTCGGTCAGGTCATCGGATCTCGACTTTCTTGATGATGCTCCCCTCTTCCCTCCAACACCCGCACCGGCTGCCCATGTATCGCCAACCCCAGCTCCTCCCGCTATCCAGCTGGTGATGGAGACTCCTCCTCCTCCTCCTCCTGCCGTCGCTCCGCCTATTGCTATCGTAGCGGTTGACGATGAGATGCTCGACCAGCGTGGTACACCAGAGCCCGAGATGGTGCCCATCCGGCGTGGGGCCAGGAGGGGTCAGTTGCGCCAGCGCAAGACCCCAGGATTCAGGGGGAAGTCGATGCTGCTCACCTACCCCAACCTCGACTCAAAGCCTACGGTGAATGAGATACATCCCAAGTTTGCGAAGCATCGCTATCGGCTACGCGAGCTTGTTGGGTGCATTGAGCGCCACAAGGCCGTACGAGGGGAAGATGGGCAGATTGTTAGCGAGGGGAAATGGCACATGCACATCTTCGGTCATCTATGCCTCAACTCGAGGGAAGCGCCTCCAAACATCAAGGATGTGCGAGCCTTCGACATCAGGCTGGATGGGCGCATGTGTCATCCGAGCATCTCACCCGCAAGCAATCAGACCGATGTCTGGTAAGGGACCAACTCTCAGGGCAACCACTATGGCGCTAACACGTTGCTCAGGTGCTATGTCAAGAAGATTGGGAACCACGAGTTCCACACCAAGCCGGCACCAGGCACGGCCAAGAATGCCGGTGATTGCGATCCCTCCTGCACTCTGGAGGGCCAGCGGAATGGTCCCATCCATTGCAATGGGGATCCTCAGGATCAAGAGGACTGGGACACCACGGATCTCTGGCCAACCATTGCCGATCCGCTTCGAGATATCGTCAAGTCCGACGATAGTATCTCCAAATGGGACACCATGGCGAAAGCTCCCACCAGGAGGGATTTCGACGTTCTAGCGCCACAGCTCATACCCGGCGAGTGGATCCTCAACCGCCCGTCCATTGAAATGCACAAGAACCTTGTGTATGGGCTGGCCAGGATCAACGACATCGTCCCTTACACCGATGTCAACACTCGAGCATACCGGGAGATACCCATCATCACTCGCTACTTTGATCGTTTTGTTCACAACAGGCCTGACGATCGCCAGTGATCTCCCTCGCTTTGCCTTGTCGGTCGCTCTGGATTGGGCAAGACCGATTATATCAGGCGCATGGGTGACCATGTCTACTTTGACGCCGAGATCTCGTGCAAGCGCATGAATCCGGACGCCAGGTTCATGGTCTTTGATGATGTACCCTACGAGATGTATGATGGGGCTGGCAACTGGAAGCAGTACTACAGTTGCCAGAAGCAGTTGGGGCTACGGGATAAGCATTGGAGGGGGGAGATGATGTGAGGCCGTCGCTGTGTTTTCCTTTGTAATGAGGATGAGGATCCCAGGCTGGTGGGGCGATACGATACAGAGTACCAGAGGGTTAACCGTATCTTTGTGGACCTCAATGAATCCATGTACAAGAACAGGGACTGTACACTGGATGAGGTGTACACGCCCAGGGCGACTGTGCCACTAGTGCCGGCGTGTGGGATAGACTTGGATTTCCTTACAGTGTAGATTAGACTAGATTTCATCATAGAATAGAATGGTTTTAGACTGGGTACCGCATATGTGACGGCGGATCCCGCTCACAGCAGGTCCCAACCGCCTCGAGCCACGGAGATACCTGGTTGAAGGAAGGGTTGACGCTGAATGCTCGGTTGACACATATGTGACGGCGGATCCCGCTCACCGCGGGTCCCAACCGCCTCGAGCCACGGAGATAACTGGTTGAAGGAAGGGTTGACGCTGAATGCTCGTTGTAGTCAACAACCGTTGTCATGAGAGTTGGCGTTGGTGCTCTGGCCTCGCTGGCGCTCGATCAAAGTCGGTGTGTATTACTAAATGTTCCCCACCGATGACCCCACCGCCAACCAAAGATCTCAGAAAAGATTATGGCTAGGAGACTAGCATACATGGCAGAGACTAATGGTCTACTAAACAGTGAACAGATGGGAGGACGACCTGGCAGCAGTTCAGTTGATGCAGTCATGGTCTTGGTGCATGATATACAGCAAGCAAAGTGTAATGGTAATGTACTCTCTGCCCTATTTGTTGATGTCAAAGGTGCTTTTGATCATGTGTCTAGAATTCAGCTCCTACTAGTACTTCAATATCTTGGATTCCCTCCACCAGTACTCTCATGGACAGACACCTTCCTTTCAGACAGACAACTAGGACTTGCTTTGATGGACAAAGACACCACTTTCATGGTGATACTCCGGATTTGGGATGACTACGGATTTGGATTATATTCGGAGTTTAATGCTCACTGGGTACAATGTGGGTTAGGTATTATTTTTATTTTTGGAGCCTAATGCTCACGGTAGCAGGTGGCCACCATTCTCCCATTGTCAAAGATAATGCCGTCATCACTGCTCTCTGCAGAGAAAAGGAAATACAGGTTGCGGTTCATCATCCGGATACCATCCCGCGTCATGTCGTGCCATCCCCCGATTGGGACAATCACCGTGATGGGGAGGAGGGTGGTCCCTCCTGTCACCTCGGTTCGCTTGGTGGTGGAATCGTAAATAACCTCGGCGTTTGGTCCAAGTGCGGCACCTACAGCGGTACCGCCCAGGGAGATAAACCCCTCAACGTGAGGGTGGTAGAAGGGGGCGGTATTGGCACTACGAAAGACAGTAGTTGCATCGGGTGGTGGGTTGTGGAATTGGGGGTGTGACTTGAGTGCCAACCATTTGCACTTCATCGTCAGGGGGCAGTGGGAAGGAGATCAGAGCACGAGGCATCAGGTGATCGGTGGCATAGGCTGCAAAGGTCGGGGAGAGGATTTCTATTGGCCCGGATGCCACCAGCACCCGGTGCATGAGTGAGGCGGAGATTCGCAACTCAGCCTTGATGGTGAACGACTCGATGTACACCTTGGTGGGGTCCCTGAGAGGGGGCGTGAGATGGCGCGAGGTGTTGAACACATCGCAGAGTGGGTACCAGATGTATGGCGCCCTCGCAGCCAGGGTGGGGATGTTCTCGAGCGTTGTAGCGGAGATGTCCAACTGGAGCCGGACATTCCTCCACCGTCGCTCTGAGTGCACCGGCATTTTCATCTTCCTCAGCGCTCCCGATCCTTGTCCTGCACTCGTAACATTAATTACATGGGATGGTCCGGTCCCAGAGCTCACCCCATACACCCTTGGCGGTCTTTCGCCCTTTGCGATTCATGGCCTTCATTATTCCGCTGTTCCGCGATTTGTAGCTTCGCGCATGCTTTGTCCGGCGCCCGGCCGGTGCGGCTGGCCCCTTGTTGGTGTGTGTGAACTTTGGTCGTTTGAGGGTCACCCCCCGTGTCAAGGTGAGGGTTCTCCTCGGGCGCTTGGGTGCCATCCTTGATGTGTGTGGGCAGCACGGGTGTCAGCGCCTTGGTGGTTTGAGGGATTTATGGATTCATGGGAGGTGTGGGCGGTGCAACGGGAAATGCGGATGATGTGGGTGGGTGTGAGGGGTTAAATACGGCTCGATGGCCAACTTTTCTCCAACTTTTTTGACCCACACTTCTTGCATTGACAACGCATTTCCCACACCTCTTGTCCAAAGACTACCATACAATATGTCTGAATCCTTTTCGACTGTCTGGGACGAGATTGAGGCTGGGGAATCTGGTTCAGCCTCTTGCTCAGCCTCACAATGCATCGCCGGTCCCTCAGGGACCTATCCACACCGCCCCGCTGCTGTTGACGCCACCGTCACTGGCACCATCTCGCCAGGAATCGGCATCACGACACTTCCATACCGCTTGGATGCCGATATCCCACTCGACCGTTGTGCCTCCAGCACAAGTTCCATCGTGTCCGACGGCTCCACCACCAGTATTCCAGGGGCCTAGGCCTTTGTCGACCGTGGTGTCCACTTTGCCATGATGATGTCCGCTTCCCTCTTCTGGGGCCATCTTGGTCTCGGTGTCCCACCGAGGGTCATTGGGGCTCCTGACCTCCCTGCCCCTGCCTAGTCGACACCCGATTGGAACCAGTATTCTGATTGGAGTGGTGAATTGAGGACACTCTACTCCCCCGACGCGGTTCCCCTCGCGATCGATATGATGTTCTACCAGCACTACTGCTGCTAGAACAATCTGTGTGCCGAGGTCGCGATGGAGATGGGTCCCTGCCGGGATATCACCATTCTCGGCGACCTCGCGATCCCACTTGTGGCCTGGTTCGCTGCCATGTACGGTTAGCGTTACCCCGAGTTTGTGGACATCTGCCCCTTGATGCTCCTCCACCGGCACCTTGTGGAACGGATCGATCGGTCGGTGCGTGGCAACCGGAGAAGGGCTCGTGGTGCGGGAAGCACCCGGAGGGAGAGGAGGACGCGGTTGAGGTACCTGGAGCGGAGGGAGGAGCGGTTGGCCGTGAGGATGAGGTCCTTGTAGACTTGGTTCCTCCTGGACGTGCGTCAGGCTTTGGAGGATTTCCTCGGCCCGGATGATCGCATCAGCTATCAGCATGTGCATGACGGGGAGGAGGAGGCATGCATGGATGCCTTGGCGGGATTGGGCCTGGCTTCTGGGTGGGAAACTTTGATTTAGTATAGTTGGGTTTAGTTAAGTTTGGTTGACTTTATTTAATTGATTACTCGGTTTCCCATCATATTTCTTTGTAGAGGGTGATGGAGGTCGAAGCATTGCTGCCCCATAGACTTTGTCTCTATTGTGGAAAGCAGGGACATACTGTTCACAATTGCTATCGGCAGTGGCGCCTTTGGAATAAAAAGATTGTTTTATTGGGCTATTACAACATGTGGTGGGCAAATATTGTGACGGCATGTCTGCCTTGTAAACGAAAATGTTTTATTGTTTTGTGAGTAGTGCTGCTAGCACGGCACTATTACGAAATGTGTTTGGATCACTTGCAGTGCCCACTTGCACCAGTGCGACCTTCGGTAACTGATGCGACCACGCGGCTGCGCCACGTGGTCAGTGTGTTGGACCTCCATGGATTGCGGTAACGGTTGTACTTTTGGGTCGTACAATCCTCACATTCCTGTGTTGCTCGTGCATGCGCCCTGCAGGCGCATACGACTCACACAGCCCTTATGATTCACTGAACGTGTAAGGTCTGCTCGCCGTTGCAGTATGTACCACGCAAGGCTCAACGGGGCGCAGCCTCAGATATAATGGTTCCACCATGATCGGGCAGCTTCTATCTACATGTATGCCTGACTACGTCGTCATAGGCAGCCCTGGGGTGCAGGGGTTGTCGTTTCCGCCAATCTCGATCAACCATCATTGTCTCGATGCTCGAGAGTGCCAGTGGTGTGGGTGCCAATATGCACGCTGAAACATATTGGGGCACCATCGCATCAGCCAATCATGTGGACGCTTTGCGCCGTGTGCTGCGCACTATCCACATTCGGGCACTTGGCCTGTGGGACTTAGAGTATGACTCACTGCGCTAGTCATGTGCCTCCCTCCCAGTGGTTGCGTTGCAACGGGCGTTGCCCAGGGCGAAGGGGGGATTGCCTAATCGGGCGGTTCGCTTGTACCTACCCATTGGGCCCAATTAGGAAGGTGAGTAGCACAAGGTGCGAAGTACCTCTTCACCCACTTTCAGTGGCGAGGTACATGGAGAGTCGATATCCCTAACCGACTAAAGGGGATAGTTTTTTATCCCCTCTCGATCCCCTAAGTACGTTCGCATACATTTTAACCAGCAAAGTACCGTTAAAAAGGGCAGGGGATAGTTGTCCCTAAGAAACAGTAATATTAGCTGAAAGGGATCTCAAATATCCCCTTTTTGCCAAGACTCCGTCTCGTCAAACTCGCTGCTGTTTCTTAGGCTGGTTACCGCACAATGTCAGTTTGCTGTGTCGCTGCCACCAACGTCTACTTGACGATACTCGGTTGCCATGCAATAGCGGCGCAACACAATTGTCTTTAAAATCTGAGGTGTTCCCCTCCCGTTGTCGCGATCCTTTTCCCAAATACAATCTTACGATAGTACTCCACTCCACAATATATCTATACCCTACATATTCACGATGGAGTACATTCTCAACTCTCAATCCCCTCTCTCAGCCTCCAAGTCAGTCAGGTGATCGGATCTCGACTTTCTCGGTGATGCTCCTCTCTTCCCTCCGACACCCTCACCGTTTGCCCATGTATCTGCAACCCCAGCTCCTGCCGCTATCGAGCTGGTAAGGGAGACTCCTCCTACTCCTCCTCCTCCCGTCACTGCGCCGATTGCTATTGTACCGGTTGACGACGAGATGCGCGAGCAGCGCGGTACACCCGAGCCCGAGATGGTGCCCATGCAGCCTGGGGCCAGGAGGGGTCAGTTGCGCCAGCGCAGGACCCGAGGATTCAGGGGCAAGTCGGTGCTGCTCCCCTACCCCAACCTCTACTCAAAGCCTACGGTGGATGAGATCCATCGCCAGTTTGCGAAGCATCACTATCGGCTACGCGAGCTTGTTGGGTGCTTTGAGCGCCACAAGGCGGTAGAGTGGAGCATGCGCAGATTGTTAGCGAGGGGAAATGGCAAATACACATCTTGGGTCATATATGCCTCTACTCTAGGGAAGTGCCGCCAAACATCAAGGATGTGCGAGCCTTCGATATCAGGCTGGATGGGCGCATGTGTCATCCGAGCATCTCACCAGCAAGGAATCACACCGATGGCTGGTAAGGGACCAACTCTCAGGGCAACCACTATGGCGCTAACACGTTGCTCAGGTGCTATGTCAAGAAGGTTGGGAACCACGAGTTCCACACCAAGCCGGCACCAGGCACGGCCAAGAATGCCGGTGATTGCGATCCCTCCTGCACTGCGAAGGGCCAGTCCCATCCAGTGCAATGGGGATCCTAAGGATCACGAGGACTGGGACACCACCGATCTCTGGCCAACAATTGCCGATCGGTGTCGAGATATCGTCAAGACCGACGATAGTATCTCCAAATGGGACAGAATGGCGAAGGCTCCCACCAGGAGGGAATTCGACGTTCTAGCACCAAAGCTCATACACCGTGAGTGGATCCTCAACCGCCCGTCCATTGAAATGCACAAGAACCTTGTGTATGGGCAGGCCAGGATCAACGACATTGTCCCTTATACCGATGTCAAAACGCGAGGATACCGGGAGATAGCAATCATCCCTCGCAACTTTGATCGTTTTGTTCACAACAGGCCAAACGATCGCCAGCGTTGTCCCTCACTTTGCCTTGTCGGTCGCTCTGGATTGGGCAAGACCGATTATATCAGGCGCATGGGTGACCATGTCTACTTTGACGCCGAGATCTAATGCAAGCGCATGAATCCGGACGCCAGGTTCATGGTCTTTGATGATGTGCCCTACTAGAGGTATGATGGGGCTGGCAACTGGAAGCAGTACTACAGTTGCCAGAAGCAGGTGGGGCTACGGGATATGCATTGGAGGGGGGACATGGTATGGGGCCGTCCCTGTGTTTTCCTTAGTAATGAGGATCAGGATCCCAGGTTGGTTGGGCGATACGATACAGAGTACGTGAGGGTTAACTGTATCTTTGTGGACCTCAATGAATCCATGTACCAGAACAGGGACGGTACATTGGATCAGGTGTACATGCCCAGGGCGACTGTGCCATTAGTGCCGGCGTGTAGGATAGACTTTGATTTCCTTACAGTGTAGATTAGATTAGATTTCACCATAGATTAGATTTAATCATAGAATAGAATGGTTTTAGACTGGGTACCGCATATGTGTCGGTGGATCCCGCTCACCGCGGGTCCCAACTGCCTCGAGCCAAGGAGATAACTGGTTGAAGGAAGGGTTGACGCTAAATGCTTGGTTGACGCATATGTGACGGCGGATCCCGCTCACCGCGGGTCCCAACCGCCTCAAGCCACGGAGATAACTGGTTGAAGCAAGGGTTAACGCTGAATGCGCTGTGTAGTCAACAACCGTCATCTTGAGATTCGGAGTTGGTGCTTTGGCCTCGCTGCCGCTCGATCAAAGTCTCTGTGTATTACTAAATGTTCCCCACCGATAACACCACCGCCAACCAAAGATCTCAGAAAAGATTATGGCTAGGAGACTAGCATACATGCCACAGACTCATGGTCTACTACACAGTTGACAGAGGGGAGAAAGACCTGGCAGGAGTTCAGTTGATGCAGTCATGGCCTTGGTGCATGATATTCAGGAAGCAAAGTGTAATGGTAATGTACTCTCTGCCCTATTTGTTGATGTCAAAGGTGCTTTTGATCATGTGTCTAGAATTCAGCTCCTACTAGTACTTCAATCTCTTGGATTCCCTCCACCAGTACTCTCATGGACAGACACCTTCCTTTCAGACAGACAACTAGGACTGATACTCTGGATTTGGGATGACTACGGATTTGGATTATATTCAGAGTGTAATGCTCACTGGGTACAATGTGGGGTGATGCATATGCGGTATTAAACATTATTAATTTTATTTTTGGAGGCTAGTGCTCGCGGTAGCAGGTTGTCACCAGTATCCCGTTGTCAAAGATAATGCAGTCATCACTGCTCTCCTCACAGAAAAGGAAATACAGGTTGCAGTTCATCATCCAGATACCATCCCGTGTCATGTCGTGCCATGCCCCGAGCGGGATACCCACCGTCATAGGGAGGAGGGTGGTCCCTCCTGTCACCTCGGTTACCTGGGTGGTGGAATCGTAGAGAACTTCGGCGTTTGGTCCAAGTGTGGCACCTAAAGCGGTACCGCCCAGGGAGATAAACCCCTCAACATGAGGGTGGCAGAAGGGGGCGGTATTGGCACCGCGAAAGACAGTGGTTGCATCGGGTGGTGGGTTGGGCAGTGCGGGTGTGACTTGAGTGCCAACCATTTTCACTTCATCTTCAGGGGGCAGGGGCAAGGAGATCCCAGCACGAGGCATCAGGTCATTAGTGGCAGGGGCTGCAAAGGTTGGAGAGAGAATCTCTATTGGCCCGGATGCAACCAGCACCCGGTGCAGGAGTGATGCGCAGAGACGCAACTCCGCGTTGATGGTGAACGACGTGATGTACACCTTGGAGGGGTCCCTGTGAGGGGGTGTGAGATAGGGCGAGGTGTTGAACACATCGCATATGGGGTACCAGATGTATGGCGCCCTCTTGGCTCGGGTGACGATCTCGTCAACCTTTGTAGAGGATATGTCGGACTGGAGCCGGACATGCCTCCACCGTCGCTCGGAGTGCACCGGCATTCTCATCTTCCTCAGCCCTCCCGATCCTCGTCCTGCCTTCGTTAGATTAACAACATGCGATGGTCTGGTCGTACAGCTTACCCAATCCACACCTGGCGGTCTTGCGCCCTTTGCGATTCATGCCCTTCATTATACCGCTATAGCACGATTCATAGCTTCGCGCCTGCTTTGTCCGGCGCCCGGCCGGTGGTGCTGGCCCCTTGTTGGGGTGTCTGAACTTTGGTAGTTTGAGGGTGACCCCCTGTGTCAAGGTGAGGGTTCTACTTGGGCCCTTGGGTGCCATCTTGGATGTGTGGGGGCAGCATGGGTGTGGGCGCCTGATAGGTGGTGTGAGCGATTTATGTATTCATGGGAGGTGTGGACGGTGCAACGGGAAATGCGGATGGTGTGGTTTGTTGTGAGGGGTGAAATACGGCTGGATGGCCAACTTGTCTACAACTTTTTTGACCCACACTTCTTGCATTGACAACGCATTTCCCACACCTCTTTTCCAAAGACTACCATACAATATGTCTGAATCCATTTCGACTGTCTGGGACAAGATCGAGGGTGTGGAATCTGGTCTAGCCTCTCGCCCACCCTCACCATGCATCGCGGGTCCCTCTGGGACGTATCCACACTGCCCTAGGCCTGATGACGTCCGCGTCACGCGCACCCTCTTTCCTTGAGTCGGTATCATGACCTTTCCCTACAGCTACGATGCCGATATAACACTCGACTATCGTGCCTCCAGCACCGCCTCCACCTCGAGTATGCCGGCCACCGATGCCATTGTCGACCGTCGTGGACACTTTGCCATGATGATGTCCGAGTCCTTCTTCTGGGGCCATCTTGGTCACGGTGTCCCACCGAGGGTCATTGGCGCTCCTGCCCTCCCTGCCCCTTCCCAGTCGACACCCCATTGGAACCAGTATTCTGATTTGAGCGGTGAATTGACGACCCTACCAACCCCCGATGCGGTCCCATTTGTCGTCGATATGATGTTCTACCAGCCCTACTGCTGCTACAGCAATCTGTTTGCCGACGTCGCGATGTAGATGGGCCACTGCGTGGTGATGACCATTCTCGCCGACCACGCGATCCTCCTTGTCACCTGGTTCGCTCCCAGGTACGGCCAGTGTTATCCAGACTTTGCGGACATCTGCCCCTTGATCCTCCTCCACTAGCGCGTGGTGGAACGGATCAATCGTTCGGTGCGGGGGAATCGGAGAAGGGCCAGGGCAGGGGTGGCCTGGACTCGGAGGTAGAGGAGGGCAGGGGACAGGTACATGGGGGCGAGAGTGGGGCGGTTGGAGAGGAGTCTCAGGGCTCTGAGGACTTGGTTCCTGGGAGGGGTGCGTGATGCTTTGGAGGATTTCCTCGGCCCCGAAGATCGCATCTGCTATCAGCAGGTGCATGACGGGCAGGAGGAGGCATGCATGGATGCCTTGGCGGGATTGGGGCTGGCTTGGAGGTGGTAAACTTTGGTTTAGTTTAGTTTGGTTTAGTTGGGTTTAGTGTAGTTTAATTGACTTTCTTTAATTGATTACTCGGTTTCCCATCGTATATCTTTGTAGAGGGTTATGGAGGTCGAAGCATGGCTCCCTCATAGACTTTGTCTTTATTGTGGAAAGCAGGGAGATACTCTTCACAATTGCTATCGTCAGTGGCGCCTTTGGAACATAAGGTTTGTTTTATTAGGCTATTACAACATGTGCTGGGCAAATATTATTATTTATTATTATGTATCATTATGCTTATTGCGCCAGAGGCTATGAAGCGGCAACTAACATACATGATGTGGCACCAAAGTGCCGGTCCCGCAATCCCGGCTCCTATATGATAGTAGCTACTTTGCAGTGGCCCCCCGGCATAAGACATAACAATCCCCTAAACAAAAGAAATCTACCTCCCCGCCTAAAGCCTAACAAGTAAAAGAAACACATGTATTAACCCTCAGTAGCCCTGTTCCTCCTTTCAGTTGCTACCTGGTATGCTGCCGTATATGTGGTACACTCCTTGGAGGTTGCTAAGTGGGGTTCGCCGCAGTTCTTGCATTTAGGCTAATTATGGATGCATGCTTTGCCCCTGGTGGGGCAGTCAGAGCGTCCGCAACAGTGTTGATAGGTAGGATGTTCTTCTGTGCAGATAGCACAG